>VFFE01007615.1:2594512-2607104 GCA_008921705.1 Burhinus oedicnemus
CCCCCCCCCCCCCTTTTTTTTTTTCCATTCAGTGAAAGTCACTATTTTACCTCATCAATATCTGAGCAGGTAATTCCATTTCCTGTCAGCCCTTCAGGGCAGGGGCCGCACTGAAATCCCTCTGTTGTCTCCACGCACCTCACTCCCCTGAAGCAGGAATTAACTTCGCATTTGGGTTTACTGCGCCTAGGAAGCTGAGTTGGAAAGTTCACAGTTCCCAAACCTTTAATGCAGAAAGAACAAGAGTTTCAGCGACTCAAAGAAACATCCATCACCGCTTTCAGCTGGCAAGTGCTCTGAAGAGATCCCCAAGATGCTGTGCAGCAGGGGCTTTGTGTTTCTGCACCGCGCTGCTACCAGCTGTGCTGTGGCTGAAGAGACTTCATGCTGTGAATGGCCCAGCAGCTTGCTGTGTCCCCAGACAGGGGAAATTAAGGCTATCTTGTTAGGTCCACATGCTTCGCCTGGCTACACGTGGGAAACCTCCTGCGAGGTTAGTCCCAGCACAGATCTGCTGCTGGCCAGGGGAAGAAGCTCTGAAAGCCAGTGACCTCAGATGGCCCAAGGGACTCAAGTGTGAGCACTCCTCTGGCTAAAACAGTAACACTACCACTTCATAAGAAAAACAGTGCTATGGTTTCACAGCAGCATATCTGACAGTCTACAAATAAGGGGAATAAAGAAGCAGCATCTGGTAGCCCACGAACATGCAGGAGGACATGCAAGTACACTGGCTTAGGTGCACAGAGACCAGCCCTGAGGAAAAGCGAGGTTTTCTGAGACTCTGACACTGATGCATGCATGATTTAAAGACTTTTTCTTTGGCACTTAGACAAAAAGGTTAACCTGGCTGGAGCTCAACTTGAGTCTTGATGAGGCTGACAAGACTGCAAGAAGAAATCAGCTAAAAGGCCTGATGAGTTTAAGGCCTTTTGCCCCACCCAGTGAGGGAGTACTTTGCTTTTTATACTGAGTGTATATGCATCCTGACTGTCAGTTGTGTAGGAAGGCCATGCAGTGGCATTTGGAAAAGCATTTATTTCTTCCATTTAGTGAACAGATGGAGACCACCTTTTGGGTCTCAGTGCTGTTAACCAGTGACTGCCTACTTAGAATCAGACGACTTTCAGGTGGACTGCACAGGATCTTCCTTAGACTACCAGCTAGAGCAGAACGTGATTCCTCCCTTGTCCTTCTACTAAGATTGTTCATGAGACATCTGGCAGGCAATGTGTCACTCCCCAGGAACATGTGGCACAGCTTTGTGGCAGAGCAAGAACTGACAGTACAGGGTGAGTAGTACTGCTTGATTTAGTGGGGTTTTATCCCCTAGTAGGTGATTGTCAGGTCTATGGAAACTGAAAGCTTTTTCTCTAATGAAAATCTATTTTAAATTTGTGTCCAGTACATCTAGAACTTTGGACACAATATTTTTTAAAAAAGTACTTCTTAGAAACCACATAAAGCTGATGCAATCAATACTAGTTTTAAAACAACTGTACATCTCATCTGGTTGCCTTTTACAGGCAATAACAGGAATACTTACCACATGCTTGGCACTCAGCTATGGTATTTCTCAGAAAAGTTGTTTCTTTGACCTTGAGATTATAGAAAATAAACATTATTTGGATACAGACAGCTCCAGTTTGCACCTGACTGCCAGAAGAGCCATTATCATTTTTCCCCAGTATGCCACTCAAACCATGCAACATAGGTACCCTATCTTGAAATGAGATGCTCTTTTACTCCATAAAATTAAGGACAGTGGTAATGTTGTACTTCAGTTCAGTCTTCATCAACAGGTCCTTTAAGAATGACATGCTTAACTAAAGGCACGCGCCACCAGCAATTCCAGTTCTGACAACCACCAGCAAGCGGAATAAATGCAATTTCAGTTCTGTGCAGCAGACTTAACTCTATCACAGTGGGCTAGGATGGCTACTCTAGTTCCTCTCCACTTAAGATACCAGATTTTCTTGATCTGAATAAGCAAGTCCCCTACACTCCCACATTCAATGATCCTTCATAGCGAGCACAAGGTAACAGGACCTATATGGTTATTTCTTCTCCAGCGTGTCGTGCCTCTGAGGCAACGATCTCTGCACAGGAATTATGGCTTATGTGAATTCTGTCCTGACTCTACCAAAAATGGCAAGCTTGGGATACTTCACACTGAAGTCTTTATACAGTACCTGTTGTCTGAGAAGGTCTTTCACATCTCCAAGTATTTGGTTCATCTGCATCATCTGACCCATCAGCTGCCTATTAAAATCACCTGCAGGGAAAGAGCAATGAAAAAGACTGCACAATACAAAATCACAGGGGTTGGAATGGACCTCTGGAGATCATCTAGTCCAGCCCCGCTGCCACGACAGGTTCACCTAGAACAGGTTGCACAGGATGGTGTCCAGGCAGGTTTTGAATGTCTCCAGAGTCGGAGACTCCACCACCTCTCTGGGCAGCCTCTTTCAGTGCTCTGCCACCCTCAAATGAAAGAAGTTCCTCCTCATGTTTAGATGGAATTTCCTACGTTTAAGTTTGTGCCTGTCACCTCTTGTCCTGTCACTGGGCACCACTGCAAAAAGACCGGTCCTGTCCTTGTGGCACTCTCCCTTCAAGTATTTATAAGCATTAGTAAGATCCCCCTCAGTCTTCTCTTCTCCAGGCTAAAAGTCTGGAGACCCAAGTCCCTCAGCCTCTCCTCATAAGACAGATGTTCCACATAAGTCTCCTTCATTTGCCATGATAATTTCTGAGATACAAGGTGGAAACACCATGAAGAGCCAAGGAGGACAGATATTACTGTTACTTAAGCCCTGTAGGAAACCTTAGAGCAAATACTGGACTGAATTTTTCTGGTCTGAACTCCACTATATACCACAGAAACAGGCAAAGCAGAAACCTCTCCACAGAAAGAAAAGTAGTCTGTGATTTTTCTACCATTATTTCAGTGTCAAAGCTGTCTAGTAAAACCTAACAACACTGGCAACTAATGCCACCAGTGTTACTGGTTCTCCCCAAGTCTAAGACCAGCAACCCTAAGCGAAACCTTAGGATTTTAAGACTGGGTTTTTGTGATAAGCCATTTGGGACAGGAGGGCAAGGCAGGGACATGAAGTATCTGTGCATACAACAGCAAGTCACCCTCTGTAAGTTTATTCCACATCTCCACAACCAATTCCTGCTCGCTCTTCCAAGTGAAGTTACCCAGCTTGCTGGGCAAGCTCACTGCGCAGCTCTGACAATGCATATTTGTGCTTGCTCTGACCAAAACAGCAATTTTAATACGTGAGACAGTCTTTCTTCCAAAAGGCAGCTTATCACACTGTACACAAGTTTCATGGCTGCGTTTACTTCTGGGGAGTGCTCAGTTTGTATGGACTCACAAAACATCTACTCAACATGCTACAAACCCACACCAAAGCCGGTTCTCAATATCAAGTAACAAATTGAAGACCTCTAAGACAAAACCAAAAGTTCCATCTGTAATGAGCCATAGGGAAGGACCAGAACCAAGCCAAGATCCTCACATGAGACTTATCTGTTAAATGAAACATTAGTTTTGATCCAGTGACAGAGGAGAAGCACAGACTATGTTTTGCACAGTAGCTCAGGGTAGTTTCTGTTTGTAGCCTACTTCCGAGTTTGTTGCTTTCTCCAGCAGCTATTTGTTTACTTCTCTAAGTCTGTATGTCAAAACAAATTTCACAAATATATGCTCTTTTACATTCCAAGCAGGCAGAATATTTTGATATTATGCCCAATGGCTTCAGGGAGGTTTATTCATGTGTTACTTTTGCAACTATTGAAAGCTTATATGAAAAATGTTTTTCTTACTGTTTACCTCATTGTTTTGTACTTCAAAGCATGTCTAACTGTTTCCAAACATTCTAATGGGAATCGTCCAGTTCCTCATACACTACGTTTTCTTCATTTCAGATTTTCTCATCAAAACATCAAACAATTTTGAAGACTCGGGAACCACCTGTTCCAGAACCCGCCCCTGTTCTAATCCCAACCTTGTCTTATTTTTATTTGGGAGGAAGACGACGGGACTTGATATCATGGGTATTTCAGAATCCCATAGTGGAACTTGGCACACAGGCTGTTGGGACAGATGCTGGTGTCTGTTCTTGTTTTTTTTTTTTTTTTTTTTTTTTTTTTTTTTTTTTTTAAACAAAGAATGGTTTAGGCATTATTGATTGAGATCTGCAAAAAATTCTGAAGAATTCAGATGCTGTTTGTTGGCTGGCATCTAAATCAAAACCAGATCTATTCTGTGCAGTTAAGTCTTCCAGACTGTGAAACTTTAAGGTGGCCTAAACAGTTTAAACTGCCATGAACTACATGTCCTGTTTGCAAATTCAGACAGCAGAGCATAAACAAATGACTCCCCATAGTTGTCTGGGTTTTTTTTTCCTCTTCCATTTAAAGCAGAGTCCTACAGTAGGCCCCACCTGCAGCAGAATGACTGTGATAAGAACTCAGAAAGGCCCTTCAGGGAGCTGTTGGTCCACAATATATTGTGGGGTGGCTTTTCCCAGGAGTGAGCAGGGTAAGCAAAAGGTACAGCCTGAAGCTATACAGTTATCTGGTCCTACCATGTAGTCTGTCTCATCTATACTCCACCTACTGAAGCAACTCCCCAGTTCAGCTAGTGCCTCGCCCTATACTCTGAGTCAGTAACAGCCTGAGTAACAGAATTGCTTTCACAGCAATAATTACATTGAGACAGATCTAAAGAATTACTGTCCAACAGTGAACTGAAGTCCCTTGACATGCTTATTCTCTATAAGCCTGAGGTCATGTCAGGGAGCTACCCTGTCTTTCTCTTCCCAGGGCCTTGCAGTATAGAATTATAGCATGGTTTGGGTTGGAAGAGATCTTTGAGGATCATCTAGTTCAAGACCCTTGCCATGGCAGGGACATCTTTCACTAGGTCAGGTTGCTCAAAGCCCCATCCAACCTGACTTTGAACACTTCCAATGATGGGGCACCCACAGCTTCTCTGGGCAACATGTTCCAGTACAGGGACTCAGATTGAGAGCAGGCGATCAGCTTCCTTGCACAGCTAATTGCCCCAGAGAGAGCAACACAGAAACACTAGCTTTTGTAACTGCAGGCTACCATGAAATGCCTCCTAGATAATTATTCTAGCTCTCTTGGGAGTAATACTGGCTTAAGCACCCTACTTGCCCCAATCCAGCAAAGTCACAGTACTGAAGTGTCATTCAAAGAGATTGTGGTTACTTGGCCAGAGATCCAGCCATTGTTAAAGTATGGACGATGGTTGACGAGAACAGTTTCCTGTCAGCCTATAATCCTCCATCAAGGAAGCTGCATAGACAAGTTGCATGCGGAATTACAAAGAGGCAGGTTCAAAGTATACAGAAGGAGATATATCCTGAGACATATGATGGATTTCTTGCCAGGAGATATTCTCGATCATGCATTCAAAACTTACTGGACAGATTCATGGAAGGAAACACATATTGAGTACGAAACACAAAAACTCCACCTCTGAGTCAAGAGCTCTGTATACCATGAACTGCTGGAGAATAGGAAAGTATTCAGGGAAACCCACACCATAACTCCACTCTCTTACAGTCTTGCCCTTGGGTCTATCTCTAACAGTAGATATGTTAAAAGAACCTTTGGTCTGGTGCAACGTAGCTATTTTTTTTTTTTAGACTATGTCAGGTTCAGGTACCCTACTTGAACTAGATGACCTCCATAGATCCCTTCTGACCTGAATGATTTTGTGGTAATGATTACATGCAGCACACTAACCTCATCTACAAAACCCAGTGCATCTTGCACTGTATTTTCCTACCCACACAGGAAGATCCAAATACATATGTTCAACCCCTGTCTGATCACCATATTCTCATCTACACTGCTTAGGTGTCTCAGACTCACAGACTAAACACAGAGGGAATGCTGCTGCCACAGCAGCGAGCAATGACCAGGTGCAGTCAAAGCCATGTACAGTTATTTAGGCCCAAAGCTCTCCCAAGGATTTTCCAATTAATATGAAAGCACATGCTTTTACCAAGATACACAGACCTCACAACCCTATACAGCAAACCATTCGCATTCCAGCTTTTCCTGGCTGAACGCAAAATTGTGGTTATCTGATATATTGCTCCTTTAAAAGACCATCATGAATCATATATGAAGTGCAAGGCAGCTGAGTTAATATTGCTGTTGGAGCATTTGCACCTTTTCCTTTGGTGGATTTGACTATGTAGACTTTGAATATGTTCAAGTGAGTTGCTTTTTTATTAATATGATACTAATTCCACTTGAAGGTTATAAGCAACTGAATTTGGGAGGCTCAGCCAGACAGAGACAGCCAGGGAGAGACAATATCTCTCTGTATTACTACCATCTGTATTATTGATTAATGAGCAAAAAGTTACAAATGAGAAAGATGCAAGTCTGCAATCTGGAAACCTTGCTGCCAGAGCCGTGAATTTTTCCAGGAGGAAATACCGAATTACCCTTCCCTTCTATGTGCAAATGCCTGTTGATTTAGGGAAAAAGAGACACATTTGATGATAAAATTCTGTATTTTTTGCAGAAAGGCAGATTGACAGGGATTAGGAGGGGGTACAGATGGGGCAGTCTACCCCAGCTTTGCTGTGTTGATAGGTTACAGAGCACCCTTGCCCATCACAGGGGATTGCACCCAGCCCCTGGTGACCTGCAGGAATCCCAGTAGCCTCAGCTCCTTCTTTTCCTCCCTGTTCCCAGCTTAGTCTCCACAACGCTCAGCACAAGCAGGAAAGGAATTGGTTTTGGAGCAGATTTCCAGTCCGGCAGGTGACAAAAGCCTTGGCTAACTTGTGGCAGGACTAGTGGCTGCCTTGCAATGGCTCTTCCCATGCGGATCCACAGCCTCTGTAGCCATAGTGCCAACAAGCTCTGCAGCCTCCTGTGTCCTTCTTCGTGCCTCGTCCCTCCCCTCTCTGGGACACTCCGGTGCTCAACAAAAGATGAATACTGGCCATGTGGATAAGTATAATGATAGGTCTTGGTACTCTATCCATCTACCTATTTTCATAAAGCTGGTAGCAGTGTATCACATCTAGGACTACTGCCTGTCTGCAATTTGAAAACTTAAAATATTATTAAGCTTACACAAACAGACCATGATCACAAAAGTTTGTCTTCCAAATTAGGCTAAAAAGCCTCTTTTAGTCATCACAGACTTCTCCTTCTCTAGGACAACAACTCATTGCTTTATCACCAGCAAGAGTGACTGTTTTGTGTCCAAACTGAGTTATGTCTGAAATATTTACTGGAAATTATCCTGGCTGTAATTCAGTCAAACAATTGTTATTACTTGTCTATAGAGCTTCTCCACATTTTTAATATTCATCACACTAGCTTCTTTGCACGGGTACCCTAAGGAACAATTTTAACTCCTGGTTGCAGGCCTTACCAGTGTACTGAGGAACAGGTTCAATTTGTTGAAGAAAACAATCCTGCAGGTTCCCCACTTGGGCAAGTGTTCCTCCAGTTACCAACTTCAGCTCATCTAGCGTATCCTGGACTCACAAGAAAAAAAAGAGCTCACAGTTCTGGTACAACAACGTAAAAAATGTGAAATATCAGATAAAGTAAATTAATTTTTTAGAGAGGTTGTCCATTTCCTAAGCATGCAGGGCTCCTAAACCATCCCTTTCAGGACCACCCATCACCATCTGAACTGTAATAAAATCCCTAATCTTTGCCTTGCAGATTTTCACATAGCTGTGGTTTTATTTTCAACTTTTTTTTACTATTCCAATTCATATGATCTCACATACCAGGAAGTTCACATATTTTTATATCTGTGGCATATAAGAATGATTTTGTTGTTGTTGTTGAACTGAATCCAAAGTAGCCTTTCCTTGTCCCCTCTCCCAAACAGGTTTACATTCATGTCAGGAATGTGGGCACCTTACTGATTCTCCATAGAAACAGGCTCATTTTCAAGCCTGCAGTGAAACAAAGCAAGGGCACAACCTTGGCGACAGAAGGCACCTTCTAATGCATATTGTGTATTCATGATGATGGAAGATGTTTGTGGAAGATACTGTTTACCTGGGACTACTGATCTGCCAACCCCTGGTTGGCAGACAGAAGAAGAAAAGCTATTGTAGTCAAACATATGGGGGGTTGACTCTCGCACCACGTAAGTCCACCCCTTCTTTTGTCTTCTTAGTCCGTTTGGCTTATCATGAAGAGGAAAGCCACATACACAGCCACGGCTTGCTCATACTGGACAGCTGTAAGTAGCTGAAAAAGAGCTGCCCTTACTGCATCAGCTAAGTCCTTGCAAAAAGTCCAGTCCCCAAGAAAAACCTAGACTGAAGTGCGGGAGGCAGTAATCATTTTTTTAAATAAGATAAAAATTGTGTTTAGAATGAATAGCATAACTATTACTGGGTTCAATGAAGTTAACATTTCACCTGTTCCATAGGGAACTTCTATTTACATTTATTTCACAAGCACTATTGAAGCATCATTGTACAAAGCTTGGCTGCTGTGAGGATTCAGTCAGAGATCCAGAGGACCTCTGGAGATCCCTCTAAGCACTCAGCTGGCTCCCAGTTTTCCCGTTTACCTGTGGCTTCTCCTGGAGAGTGCGCAACTCTACTGCTGCCGACCTCTGAGACAGCGCTGAAAATGCTTTGGGCAGGTCCTGAACGGCACCTACTTGCAGGCAGTCCAGATACAGCTCTATTGTGCTTGATCCCTGCTGCAGGCCACGCAGCCATAAGATGACAGCATGAGGTTTCCCATCAGCCAGCTGGATGTTGCTAAAGATCACCGAATTCAACCTCCCATCGCTCTTCAGATAGCGCAGCACCACTAGTACAAAATACACAGAAGGACTATCAGAGGGTAGCAGATAACCCAAGGCTGATCAAGGAAGATCCTGTGGAAATCTGCAATTGCTCTTGTATTTTTCCACATCAGCTTTTGTAAATGCATTCCATTTACAGATATACATGGTAATAATAAATGGGACATTGACTGTCAGAGCAGGATTACCAGGACTCTTGAGTGACTCCCTATTTGTAAAGCACTGCTGCCTGCAGAGTGTTTTCTACTGCTTTGTCTGGGCCTCTTTAACTGGCTTAACCAACGTCACCTTACAGGGCATAACGTGCTAAAATGCAAGCAGTAAAGGTAAAGGGTGAGGCTAACAGCCTGCAGCGAGCACTTTGGCAAGTACGTATCTGAAAGCCCTAGAAATACTCTGCAGCAGAAATGTACAAACAGAAAAATCAGTTTCCGCGATGCATATTGCATTCAGTGAAGCCATCTGACAGTGTATCCAAATGCATTATTAAAGAAACCAAAGGAAGCATGATTCCAAGCCAATAACCTGCATTTCTCTGTAACAAATATTAAGTAAAACCAAAATATAATGCAGAGATGACATATTCCACCCCTAAAGATGACTAAGCCCCCTCTCAAATCTTTTTTAAGGCATTAGTGAATGACCTACTTGATAATTCACACAACAAATTCTCATTTTATGAAGTAAAATGCACCATCAAAGAAACACAACAGCAGGCAAACAAAACTCTTACATGCTGCGTAATATTGAAAAAATGTCTCTTTCCTAAGGAAATTGGATCTGTAAGCTAGGATCTGCAAGCTAAATCTCTTAGATCAGCCAGCTAGTTCTCCCCACAAAATCTCTCCCTGGCTCTCTGAATGCATATCTGCAGAAGCAATGAGCTGAGTGCATCTCGATCGGGTATAACTACTCTACAATGTTAGACAGACCTTGTTTCAAAGATCCTGCTGATCGCCAGCCTGCCTGTCCCTTATTTCCTCATGAGAACAGTTAAGTGCATTGAGGAGTCAAGCTGCACAGACGCTGGGCGCCTGAACAGTTAAGTGCTGGCTCCTGTGCAGATCTGTTTGAAGTTCACCAAAGAAACACTTACATTAACATGAGGTCAATTAAAAAATTTGGTGTATAGTGGAGGGGAAAACTTATTAGTTTCAGAGCTAATAACACCTACTGAACTCATCCCATTTCTATTAATTTAACAAATTACCTTCCCGTCTCTCCGCTACTAGTGTACCCTCTTTGATGCTGTGATACCTCTGTTTGTCAGTGTAACATTCTGAGTTACTGGGTACATGTTCCCTACTATTTTTCTAATTGCTCGATCTAATGATTAAAAGAATCCAGATTTATACCAGCATCAACTGTGCAGGGTATGTCTCCATCTTTAAAGTCTATGCTAGTGCTAAAGTCGCAGCAGCTGTGATCAATATCAGGAATGTTTTCACTGCTGTCTATGTCAAAACACTGCCAGAGCTGAGATTTCCGCAAAGGTGCATGAGGTCACCAGCAACTTGCTAAAAGGTAGCATTTCTTGGCAAACTCAAAGATCTGGCAAGACAGAGTACGTTGCAGGCATTTTACTTATGTGAACATTATGCACGCCTGGTTATATGAAAGCAAGCTCCTTGGATCTGGGCCCTGCCTTCAGAGTGACCAAACGCAGCAGTAAGCTAGAGAAAGAATGAGGAGATGGTGGCAGGGCCCAGAAGGGATCCTGCCAGAATAGTCTTAGGACAAGGAGCAGTCTAGCTTGGAAGGAGGATCAAGTATTCCTTCCTCAGCCGAAGCCAAATATCCATCTGGTAAACTAGAGTAGGCTTCTGAAGGGAGATTTTGCTGGACCACAGCCTCTGCCTCTGTAAGATTTAACTCATCCAACCCCTGCATTACATGCTTCCTGCAAAGATATTCTGCACTGACATTCATGAGAATAAGTGGCTCACCTGTACTGTTTAAGAAACAGATTTTCAATGAAACTACTAATCCTTCCAGTAAATAGGAACTGCTTCACAGCATTAAGTTACATCACTTCTATGCACTTACCGCTGTTTGTTCCATAAAGGAATACTTCAAAAAGGATAAGAAACCCATGGATGCTATTTGCCTCTGAAAAGTACGTTCTGACCAGAACAAGTTAAGCAGGTGCCCAGTAATTCAGATCTGTACTTTAAAAACATTTAGGCGTTATGAACATATTACTATCAGGTATACCACAACAGAACCAGAACATGAGCAAACCATTTGGAACACAGGTCTCAAATGTGGCACTTTCATGGGTAACTAAGGCCTGCTTTGGGCTACTTAGATCAGATTTGGGTGCGTAAGTGGAAATATCATGCAGAGAAAACACTATGCATATATGCACCCTTCCAAAACCACAGATATTTAGACCCTGCCTTTTGCTAAGACACCAACGTTCGCTCACCACTTAAGTGATGATCTCCAGTCTTGACAGGATCACGAACAGCCCCCATGCTCCATACAGCTCATGGATGCAGTTTAACTTACTGTATGAAGTAGCCATACAGGACACTTGACACTTTCAGAGAAATCACACATGAAAGCACTGCCTACTACTCCCATACTGCCATGTACCTTCAACAAGGTGCACTGAAGTAATAAGGAGGCAAAGAGATCTCCATGGAACAGCCCTGCTGCGAAAAGCCTCCCTCTGTTTGATCAGTCCTTTACAACAGATAGGTTAGAGATATCCCCCATCAACACAACACTGGTCACTGACAGGACAAGTTTTGTCATGCTGCTTATCTATATGCCACTGTCCTGTCACAGATACTTCTCAAATACAACACTAACATACTGAGGACAAAACCAAAAGAAGCCATGTAACCTTCCACCAGAAAGCCTCTTAAGCCTGTTAGTTGAAGCATATCAGTAACCATCAGGCATGCAGGTATTCTTGAAAAAAATCAAGAGAAGAGTTTGATGTGTTCAAAATTGTACGTATATAGAGATATTTGTGTGTATACATATGCATTCCTATATATATGTATAACATTTACACACAAAATTGTGTGTGTGTGTGAGAGGGAGAGAGAAAGTATGCGTGAACCATCATTTATTTAGCAATTAGGTAAGTCAGTGTTAGGAATTGTATGACACTTACTGATGTGTGACCATGTCTTACCCACCCCCAACACATACAGAGCACACAAGTTCTTATTCCCTGACCTCAGAAGGATTTTGGCAGACCTGATAAAACTACCAATGTTTTATTAACTCATTCCCCTACATTTCCCAAGCAAAAGGAGTGCTTTTCTTCAGCATACAGAATAATTTTCCTATGTATAAACTGAAATTTCGCAGTAGAGTTTCTCAGTATATTGGACGCAGCTGCCCAATTACATCATTTGCAGCAGGAAATTACCATAGCAGTGGTGAAGTCAATGGAGCAACAATAATTTACATAATTTGATAATTTTTCGTTGAACCTTAAAATTGCAATATTTCCTAGATTTGTTCTAGAAAGCGATGAAAGCTCTCCATTTCTAAAAGTCTGCTGAAGTTCCTACTGTGAGTCCTAATTAACTAATTTCAATAAACAGAGAACAAACATTTTAATTCCCCCAAAAGATCCTGTAAGTGCCAGGAATGTTTGTCTTGCATAGTTACATCTAACCTCCAGGGTCAGGAGAACAAGAACCTGCCTTTCATATGCATGAGGCAGCATGTGCGTGTGTCCCTCACATTCCTGAGTAATAAGAACCAGTGATT
>VFFE01007615.1:2620844-2688118 GCA_008921705.1 Burhinus oedicnemus
CTCCCCTGACAGTGAATACTATAGGTAATTCTTGGAGAGCTCCGAAAGGTACCATCTTCACGTTTTTTATTCCTTTGATCGTAGCCGCGTTATAAATGCGGGTTCCAATTTCTGCGTTGTTTCTGAGTTTTGTGCTCATGAGTGTAACCCACCCCAGTGAAGGCTACCTGCTTTCACGATACATTGATTAATGACTTTACAGGATCAAACGTAACAAATTTGTGGGAATAAAATAATGGGAGGTGTAAATAAAGTACCTCAAAGGACACTGTCCAAATGTGTATGGGTGAAGCTGTGTACTGTCAACAAAGCTGTTGTGCCAAGTGAATATCTGTTTCTGTAGACAGTCTAAATTGATGGTGTAGTGAAAGCAAATTTTTAAGCTTTTTGCACTTTGCACATTTATAATGATAGTAAGTAGACTTGTGTATGGAAATAGTGTTTTTTAATTACATGTAATTTAATGGGCTGGTACAGTTTGAAGTGGAACGTGATCCTCAAAGAGCGTAACTTGGACCAGCTGGGATGTTTAGTACTGTGGTGAATTAGAGAGGTTGTCTAACAACCTAGTTGCCAGAGAAGTTTAAGATAACGTTATCAGAGAGGACTTTTTCATGTTGGATGCTGCTACTCATTGCTTACCTGTTTGCTCATCATTTAAGTTATTGTCTTGGTGTATTCCAGAGAGGTAAAATCACTGCAGAGTTAAACCACGCTGTCATTTACCCTTAACACATCATCAGTTTAGGCATTATTGTGTCCATGCAGAAGTTGTGCCTTTGACTCTTGCTTTTCAGTGTGTTGTTTTCTGTTAGCAGAAAATACCAAGAACTAGCTGGGTGTACTTGCCAAAAGTTCAGTGGCTTTCTTCACGGCCAAAATACATAAAATCCATACAAAAAAAAATCCAAATAGTAAGTGTTGCTGATAATTGATACTTCAATAGTACTTAGCAGCACAGTCATGTTAGGCTCATTGTGGCAATTATGTTGCGAATGTGCTGTAAGATAGCCCTTGTTAAGAGATTTTACACTCTGCAGTCTTTGATCTAGCAATTGGATGAGTAAAGGCTGACTGGTAAGCTTCTGACAGAAGGGAAATACTTTTTTCTGGAGTAGTTCATGGTTATGCAGTGGTAGCTTGGTAGTAGTTGTAGCAAGGCTAGTGAAAACAGGTGGTTAAAATGGATTTGGAGGGGAAGGTCAAGGGAAAAATTGGAGTAGAAGGAAGGCCCAGAGGTGAATGAGTTGAGAGGGCAGTTGGACTGGGTTGTAATTTTTGTCTTAAGATGAACATCTGAAATCCAGACAAGTAGCCTTGTTCTCAAAGTACTAGAAATCTAGCAGAAGACATTGGCTTCAGTCTGATTTGATGTGGGCCTTGTTTTATGTATTGTTATTAGTGAAGGCCACAATACGTTAAATGTATTTGTGACCTTGGTGGAACTCCCCTATTATGTAAAGCTGAGTTTATGCGTACATGTTTGGAAGATCAGAGCATGCTATGGAGAAAAGGAAAGTCGATGAAGTGACTAATTGCTTTCTAGTTGTTAGAACTCATCTATATAAATTGTTGACTGTATTATTTATGCCTTCTAGGAGATGTACCAGTCCTGATATCAGAAGACATTGTTATTTCTCAGCCAGCAAAAATACTAAACTTCTTAAGAAAGCAGGTATGTCTCTTTCAAAAGATCTGTTTTCTCTGCCTCGTAGTGACTCTACAAGTCCCCTATATATATTGATAGAGGCTTCCAAAAACCTGCAACTCAGTTCAGACTCAGTGCTTTCCTATTTTTCATACATGCATGAGAATTGCAGAATGCTGGATTGCAGATTACTGTTTGAAAGTTTGATTGTTAGTTATGTGAAAGATTTAAAAATAGGCACAAGAGAACTCTTAACTGAAAAGAACAACAAACTGGCCTTAATTGAGCACTTTCTCATGGAGCACCCTGCTCTTAATTATAGCACTTTGAACGTCATTATGGCTTTGCAGACCTCAAATATCACAGTTTGGGACATGTGATTTTTAACTGCTTAAATGGGTAATCGTCTCCCAGTGCTCTTTTTTTTGAAGGATAATACAGCATTGTTTTTAATCTACGTAGTTTTTCTGTAGCTTGTAGAGTAAAAATATCTGCAAGCATTTCTTGATGCATATCATGTTATTGCCTAGTCAACTCTTGCTTGCCTTTTGCAGATCTCTTAATATTTTATTCACAAAGCAAGCCATACGATTTCTTCTTTTCACAAAGTATAAAGATGTCTAATAAAGCATGGCATCATCTTTTTTTTTCTGATTTGGTCCTCCAGCCCACTATTCTGCCTTTACATTAGAAATTCAGTTCCTGCCTAGTCAAGAAGATTATCTAATGAATGCCATGTTAGTGAAACTTTAAATCTTTAGGGGAGAAAAACAGAATCTGAAAACTACACATTTGAGATGGGATTTCAGACAGTTCTAGTTTCATAGCTGTTTGAATACCAAAGATTCCTTAGTGTTGGGAAAAAACCCCTCTGAGTTAAAGTATAACAATAATATACTTGCTTTTCAGGTATCTAAGGGTCAGCACTGGCCCTTTGTTTCTAAATTAATGAAACAAATCTACTCTCCCCCCCCAAGAAACTTATCAACCCTTTTAATGTAATTAAAGGATCCAGTGTCAGAATTAGAAGCTCAGTCAGCTGTAACTGCATTAATATAGCTGTGCATTCGGTCCCTTATATTGTTAGCATCCAATTTCTAAACTTTTAGTATGGTAATTAACAGCAAAAGATGGAATTGCTTGCCTTTTTTTATGCTTGCACCAGCTTAAGTGCCAGATGCTTCTTCAAAAATAAAGATGGGGACTTGCCAGAGATTTGCTACATCCCTGAGTGCTGAAAAATTGCCCCTGTATCACTGGACAGTTGCTTGGAAAGCAATGGAAAGGAGACATAAGAGTTATTTTGGGAAGGAGGGAGGGGGCAAAAATGTAAGAATGGGAAAGTGGAAAAGGGAGATGCAAGGAGGTTTGACATAGCTGGCCTGAAGAAGTAAAGAAATTCCAGTGAGTGCGTGCTTTCTGTCCTAGCAAATGTTGTTATATTTACTAACTTGATAGCTGTTAGTTTGAAACAACTTGCATTGATCATCTTTTTGGAAAGTTCTGTGTAGCACTATTTGTAGTATGTATTTTTTTCTTTAATTCATAGAAGTATAATGCTGATTATGAATTGTCTGCAAAACAAGGAGCTGATACCTTGGCGTATATTGCACTGCTTGAAGAGAAACTGCTTCCTGCTCTGGTAAGTATTGAGAAATACTTCATAATGGTCTGAATTTTTGGAATTGAATGCTACAAGAGGTGCCCAGTGGGTGAGACTTTGTAGTCTCTTAGCCATAGTCATGGCTTGAATATATTTGCTTTGTTAGTCCAATTTTGGAAATACTGCCTAGCAACTTTTGAATAGGAAGGAAGTGTGTTTGTGGTGTGTGAAGTAATAATAATGAATTTATGAAAGACATTTTAAAAGGACATCTATGAATGTTTTTTCTTTTAGATACCTTTTGGCAAACAGTATCCTGAAAACAGCTTATTGTGGCTGGTTTTTGTTTCATTTGATTCGTTTGAAAAAGCTTTGAGTAAGATGCGGTATGTCCAATATGGGGTGCACAACTGTGGATGCCTTTTGAACCGTTCAGTTAGAACTTTTGAGAAATTAAAATACCCATCAGTAGTTTCATTTTTCAGTTCTAAATAACACATAGCCACATGCCCTCACCAGTTTAGTGTAAGTACATTAGAGCTATAAAAATCCCCAGACATTGGATCTCTTGAATGACTTTGGCTTCAGTTTGTACTGAAAAAAATATTCTGACTTGGTGATATCATAGGCTAGCCTCTTCAGCTGACCAGCAAGGTTTCGCATTCGTCATTTCATAACATATTTTATTTTAAGATTTATATAAAATTTCAAAAAAAATTCTAGAAAGTTCAAACCTGATCCTGTACATCTTCAACTTTTTTTGTAATATATTTTCTGTGTACAATGTGTGTGTATGACTGTGTATATATATACATAAATAAACATGAGTGTGTATGTAATTTTATGCATGTGTATATAGGTCTGTGTAATATCTTTGTTGTTTTTCTTTAGATGGAAGGTAGCTGTTGCCTTAATTATATACTCCTACACTCAAAGGATTAGTATAATCCTTTCTGGAGCGTGATTGCCTTAAATTACAGTAATTCCTGGTGCTTCTGCTTCTCTGACAGAGATCTTGCACATCAAACTTTTAAGAGATGTCTACTATTCTTACTCAAATGCTAGTCATATTTTTCCTTGTGTTGGTACAGCTGCACACTTTCTGGGTTGAGGCTGAAAATTACTGCAGTGTGACAAAGCCATGGTTTGCCTCAAGGATTGCCTTCCCACTGAGTTTATATCTTCCTGGAAAGATGTCCAGGGAAGCACTGAACAGGATCTTGCTAACCAGGGGAGGGCCTCCACTCTACAGTCTCACTGAAGTGGAAGCACAGGTATGTGTTATATAGTAAAGAATTTGTGAGTTAGTGCTGTGAAAAACAAGAACTGAAACAGTCTAGCACAGTGTCAAATGATGAACAATGCTGTGCATACTAGCCTTGCTACACCTAGGGCTCTTAGACAGTCTTGTGTCTCATCAGATATACAGGGATGCCAAGGAGTGCCTAAATCTCCTGTCGAAGAGATTGGGGACATCTCAGTTTTTCTTTGGAGATACGTGAGTGTGACTTTTTTTTTTTTTTTAATGACTGATAAAACAGGTATCCCATGACTCCGTGAACACTTAAACTTTTTTTTTTTTTTTTTTTTTTAACCTGCCAGAATGTTAAAAGTGCTGCACAGTAGTTTCATGTCTCACACTCTGCTTTTCAGATAAATCTGAATGAGCAAACAGGGCACAAACGAGATCTTTGGGCTAAGGCAATGTGGTGTCTCCCTTATCGTGCATTTTTCCACAGAGAGGCAGATGCTGCCCACAGCTGCTAAGAAAATATGGGGTGCTTGTTGAGTTAGTGTAGCACTAGAGAGTGCTTTTCTAGCCACTGAATGTCATCTCCTGTGCTTGTATGTAGAAAAAATGCTTTTAGCCTGAGGTGTTACCACTGCCTTCATGGGAAGTGGGAGTAGGTCTGGGAACACTCTTCTTCCTGTAGTGTGTGTACAGAGCAGGAAGCAGATATTGCCGACAACATAGCACCAACAGGTCCTAAAAAAGATGATCTGTTCCTTCAGCCACTGAAGTTGGACCACTTCATGAGAGAGAAAGCTGGTTTTCTGACATACAGCTTGGCTTTTGTTGTGCCAGAAATGCGTTTGAGAGCGGCTTGTTTATCAGTGTGTGTGACAGCATGACTGGATTCTAATGCTGAAGTTATGGTTTCAGCTTGCCAGTATGTCTCTAGTTTAGAGGTGCTGAAATCAGTAGATAGTCTGTACAAAGCATTTATCAGATTGATATGAAAAGATGGAAAGCCAGAAGAGCTGACTGTTCTGTCCTGAGTTGTGTTTGACATACGCAGAAAACGGTTACGTTGTAGAGGTCTTAATGTCTTACCTCAGTCACTTTGGTGTTTTGTTTTGTCATTTTTTTCAGGCCTACCACCTTGGATGCCTTTGTGTTTGGTTTCCTTGCACCAATTTATAAAGTGTGCTTCCCCAGAGTACAATTACAAGAGCACTTGAAACAGCTTCCCAATCTGTGTCGGTTCTGTGATGATATTTTAACCTGCTACTTCAGGTTAACTGTCTCAGGTAAGCTGTGTTTCTTTTCCTCTTTTTGTCATGTATAGTCTTGTTTGGATTAGGACTCCAGGATTCCCTCTGTGAACCAAGGCAGAATTTGATTTTATGTAGTTTATGTTAGAAATTCTGTGGGCAAATGAAGTAGAGACACTTCCAAAGTTGCGCAGAAAGGACTGGAAGTTAAAAGTAAGGGTTAATACTGAGTTGTAGACTCTGTCAAGCACTGGCAAAATGCACCTGTATGTATGATACGGCTCATGCTTAACACTTTTGTTTTTCTCACATGCAATGGCTTTTCCACCTAAATTCTTCTTAGGATAAAAATACTGCATGAACTTTCTTTCCAGTGTGGGTTTATTTTTTAAGGATTTAAAAGCTTTTGTAAATACCTTTTCACTCTTCATCTTTCTACCTTCACTCTCCAGGCCATTCTGCGGCTGGACAGGATACAGCAGATGCTAATCTGCAGAAACTCACACAGCTTGTAAATAAGGAGTCCAACTTGATTGAAAAGGTTACTTTTGCTTCAGTCTCTAATTTTCCTGCTTCTTTGTGGTTACTTGTTCACAGATATTCTTGCATGGCAACTGCAACTGTACAATGGCCATTTTCTTTTAATTGTCTCTTTTCTAGTGATTTACTTTGTGTAGAGAGGCAGGAAGAATATTATGTCATTTGAAAGGAATAATTAATGAAGGTGTGTACTTAAAAAGTATTTTTATTACTATCAAAAGAACATTGTCTTGCAAGTGTGCATACCAACAAAAGAAGAGTGTCTTTCCACAAGTGTACATTCCAGCAAAGAGGCAAAACTCAGAAATGGTCCTGCAACTTAGGACCGATCGCCAGCTCTTCTTGCTCCTGGCGGAATGCAGTAGTCACTAACCTGCAGTCACTCCTCCTCCTGCTTGTTCTACATCTAGCTTTTTTTTCTTCATATTACTTGTTTCTGAGGCTGTCACTCAGCACCTATCAAAAGCTATACAACTTGTGTGAAAAATACTTGTGAAGAATTAGTCTTCTGATGCAGATGGAACACTTTAACTAGAAGGATAGAAGGCATTTCTTACTGAAAAAGATCAGTGCATGAAATAGGTCATTTACTATGATCAATTTCTATAGCATTAGGTACTGATTGTATCTCATCATTGTGGTGTTAAAGTGTGGCTGTGGAAGTTTTAAAGAATGGGTTACATAGACATCAGGTGTGATTTAGGTAAAGCTGATCCTACCTTAAGGAAATAGGATGCACTAGACAACCTCTGGAGATCTCTCCTGTGCTGTCTTCTTTAATTCTGTTTATTCTGTAGTAACTAGACTCTTTTTGATACCACGTGCATGGGGCGTTAGATTGATTTCCTTATGAAAATGTAAAATCTTTATATTCAGAGATTGATTTGAACCTGTCTTTGAAAGGTCTTATTACCAGTTCTTTATTAAACTCTGTTTGAAATCTGTAACTAATCTAAATTCACCCAGCACCTCCAGAACATTTCTAATTTGAAAAAGATTTGTTCTTGCAAGGTGCTGAACATGCAAAAGCATCCATTGATGTTAGCAGTTTGACTTTTGATCTGCTTTCTAGCAGAATTTGGCTGTTGCACAAAATTGAAACTTTGTCCTCTTAGAAGGTAGCAATGTTGCGTTCTTCAGTAATCTTGATGGAATGATTTGAGCAGAAGCACACCTATTTATTCTGAGTTTGATGCACTATATGCTAATGAAATGAATAGCAGCTCTAACCCAAGCATATATTTGGGAGTGGAAAAGAATCAAGGCATCAGTTTTGGCTGGGCCTGAAATAACAGCCTAAAGAATACCCCAAACCAGCATTTATGATGGCAGCCCTGACAAATAGACTAATCGTATAATCTGTATTCTACTGTTTGCCAGATCCGGCTCTCATTGTTTCTCTGCAGATGGATGACAACCTTCGTAAGAGTCCTCAGCATCCCCCTCGAAAGCTAACAACCCTAAAGCTTGCTGCAGGTGGAGAAGAAAGCAGTCCATTGAATCGTTTGTCACCTTGACAGCTTTTGTTGCCTGTACACGTGTTTGCCTTCAACTCTTCTGAGCGCCACAGTAAATTTTTTCACATGAATGTTGTTTTGCAAGGGAAGAATCTGTTAGTGGATACAAGTAGGGAAGAAATATAGCTTTACAATCTCCTATCTATCTGTTCTTTTAAGAAATTGCATAGTTCAGGCTGACCACACACTAAGCTGAGGCTAAAGTAAGCAAGAGGCTTATTCCTGCAGATGTTAAAGTAGTTTTGTACAGCATATTTTTGCCTTTAGCCTAGCAGAAATGTTGACCAAAAGTTTAAATTCCACTTATGGAATGTTCACCATTATTTTATTTTGTGGCTTTTGGTTTTACTGTAATTGTGTTACTATATGTGAGTGGATATACTCTTGTATCTGTCTGAAAATTACAAGGTCCAGTTGCAAAATCGGTGAAAAGACGGGGAAAAAAATGGAATGTTGCCCTTCATGGCAGCTGAGAAATGAAGAGCAATGAGAAGAAGTTAAATATTTTTTATTGTACTTTCATGAACACTGTTGGGTCTTGTGTTTTAAGATTATTTGTATTTTTGAAAACTTGTCATGTTGTACTTTGAGGGGGATTGTTGAAAAGTGTATGCACTGTGGGGAATACAATGATGTACAATAGTAACATTTCACAGGTACTTGGTATTAGTCCTGTGTGAAACAAGCTTAACCTGTGCACAGGGTAATACCACATGCTGCAAAATTGTTAACTCAAAATCACAGAGGACTGGTAGCGAGATGGAGAGGCTTGATTAGCTCCTGTTAGACAAGAGACCTGACTAACAAGTATACTGTGACTCTGGATTGAAAGGAACTGGTTAGGACTCATAAGAAAGATGATGTAGGCTTTTAAATTTGTCACAGATGCCTTTGATTTAGTTTTCTTATTTTTTTTTATAAGCACTACACTTCATTAAAAAACTAAAATAAAAAACGTCCAAATTTTCTTTGATCTCTGCAAACTGTAATACGTTGCAGTGCATATTTCTTCTATTTAATTAAGGGACTTATGTCTCATTACATTTTCTCTTAGCAGCAGCCTTGCCAGTTCTAGAGACCCAAGCAATTCTGTGAGAAAAGAGATGCTATAATTCTCTACTGGCAATGTGCTGGCAGGTGCTTCATGAGTGCATGTAAAGAGAATTAGTCAAGGAGACTGGCCAACATGGCAGCGCTTGGGATACAGCATTCCAATAGCTGTATGTGTGGGATGACTGTTCTGTTTTTTTCCCTTTTTCTGGCCAAATCAAAATAGTCTTTCAGCTTCCCCTCAGCTACTAGTCATGTTTGAGATACATAAATAAATTATTTCCTATTTATAAAGACAAGACTGTAGATTGTGTACATACTATGCTTTCAGACTCGATATGTAAGGAATGTAATATCTTTAACATTTCTTAATTACAATTGAAATGTTTGGTTTCTAATGAGCACTTTAAAATATGTTTAAGCTTCATGCTCTTACTAGACTATTTGTTTCAGTGATTTGAAATTAATCATGCTCATACTCATGATAATTGTGTAAACTGACAGCCCACTACATGTAAAAGTAAGTCAAACATTTAAAATTTTTACTGCCTGTATCTTGACAAGGTTTAAATGAGATCAAGTCACATGGCTTTTTAAAGTCTTTAATTTATAAACCTGGCTACAGACAATATGCCTTAGTTTGTTGCTTTTGTGAATATGTACACTCAATCTTTAAAATCTCTTTGTAAAAAGGTCATTGTTCCAAGATTAAAATTTTGGATTTTTAGTGGAGTTTTGGTAGTGTTTTTTATGGAAATTATGTCAGGTTTTATCTTGCCCATAAAAAAAAGAAAAGAAAAGCAAAAACTGCTGACTGCAAGACCAAGAAATTGGAACACTTTAGTGTATCCATGAGGTCAGATTTTAAATTTTAATCACAGGTCTTCAGTACCAATCTTTTCTTTCAAGACAACTGCTTTTGGGAAGGTGAGAATGGGGAAGCGCAGGTTTTCTGATCTTACTAAATGTGAGCCTTGGGCTGTGTGACAGCAAAACTTCGGCAAGCCAGTGCCCAAGTAACTTCATCCACTGGATGGCAGAGAACAACAGGGCTGGAGATCACAGCAAAGTAGTTCACACCATCCCAACCCACCAGTGAGGTTGCACAGCTATGCACTTCTTTCAGTTTTTTACTTTTTTTATCCAGGTGAATTCAAAACCAAACTCCTTTATGTGGGAAGTGTCATCTGGCCTGACAACTCAGATTTGCCCGTTAGTTTACTGGCATATTTTGTGTACTTGACTTTTGAAGCTGGGCATACAGCGATGTCTAGCGTGGGATCAGTTTGAGTAACTAGCTATCTGCATCTGAAGTAGTCAAACCTCCTTCTCTGGCTGGTGGAGAAAGATGGGATCTAGGTGCGATACATCTCTTTAAAGTAGATACCTAAAACACTGAAGTGAGTTGAGTCCTGAAAATGTGCCTGTCTGCTGAAGGTAAAGGAAGCCTTAGCTCCCTACCTCAGCTGTAGAGTGAAAACCTGCCGCAGTGATTGGCTTCTCCTCCAGCAGCTGAGGTTGTAGGTGGTCTGCAAATACAATGGGTCAGCCCTTCTGGCCAAGCAGCAGTGGTGTGGCCATGAAACGGTTGTATGCTACCTGCTTCCTGTGCAGAGCAGCTGGCTCTTGTACGTGCTGCAGCTCTACAGTCTTGAAATACTGGGCTTTTTGTGCACGTACCTACAACACGCAAGTGCAGGATATTCCTCTGGGTTTCTGTTGTCTTCCTGCTACCAGGGCAGCTGGTGGGCCTCCTCCTCCCTGCCCTCTGCTTGGAAGGTGGTGGCTGGGAACAGATTATTACCTCTAGCTTGCCTAGCCTGGCATGATTTCTCTTGTGGAGGAGGCTGCCAATGCTAAGTGGAGTGAACCACTCCAGCAGTCAAAGTGTGTGTGTAGATACCTTTAGGGCTATTTAGTGTCTTTCTGTCAGCTGGTTGTAGGAACATGTATATTCCAGGAGAAATAAGATGAATAATGTTATGAATGAATTGCTACAAATATAATCTATTTAACGTTTCCAAGAGAGCTTTAAAAATGCCTTTTCCCCCTCTGAAAGTATTACTACATTAGGCTTTTATATACGCTTACATCTTGGCAAAGTCACATCACTTCTTCTAATGTAGCTTAGCACTTCATAAAGAAAAACACCCAATTATATTTGATTCCTGGTTAAAATGGTTTCCAGACTCACTTGAGAAGGTTTCCTCTCTTGCTTGGTATCATTCTTGGTATTGCAGTAGGAACCATTCTTAGTGCTTAGTGCTTTTTTTTTTTTTTTTCCCCGTACAGAAAGGCAGACCAGCTTTTCATGTTAGCCTGACAAACCACGCTGTAGCTCAAATATGGCAGGTCCATGCTGTTGGCAACAAGCTCTCCAATCTCTAACATACTTAAAGACTGTGTTGACAAGACACTGCATAAAAAAAATGTACTGTTTCGTAGTACAAATGTCCAGTTTCACAAATCATTTTACTCTGTTGTTAATGGTTAGCCTGATTCAGCAAAATGCTCCATAATCCCACTTGGTGCTAACCACTGCCAGTGAGGTGATGGAGTTTGATGCACTCGCTAGAGCACTGATGCAGCACCAGGCCATTCAGCTCCACAGGTGGTAATCAAGAGCTGCGCAGAAGGTTGAGCAGGTCAGACACCAAAGCACACAGCCAGAGCTTTCCATTCGGCATCCGGCCACTGTCTCATTCATCCCTAACTCTGCCAGTGGAAAAGCCACTCACAGAATCACAGAATCACAGAATCCCAGGGGTTGGAAGGGAGCTCTGGAGATCATCTAGTCCAACCCCCCTGCCAGAGCATGTTCACCTAGAGCAGGTTGCACAGGATGGCATCCGGGTGAGCTTTGAATGTCTCCAGAGTTGGAGACTCCACCACCTGTCTGGGCAGCCTGTTCCAGTGCTCTGCCACCCTCACTCTCCTCCACCCAGCTGGTCCAGGCATTTTAGCCACCATGGATGCCCTGGCCTATGTTGTCAGGAGCTGCCAGGTGTGTGCCTGCTGAGCAGCAGCTTTAAGCAGCTTCAGCTCTTTAAGCATTTTTCCTCTGAAGCAGGTGAGGGCGCACCCATGGGGCAGCTTTGGATGCAGAGCTTGGGAGCACTAGTCCCTGCTGGGGAAGGTGAGAAGTGGCTGAGCATAGGCAGGTTTCTGGGTGCAAAGCTATTCCTCTGGCCCAGCTGCTTGCCAGGCATATGCCCACAGGATGTCTGGCACACGTGCCTCTTGGCAGCCCTGCCATTCTGCATCTATGTGACAGCCATGCAGGAATGATGATGACGTGGTCCTAGTGATCTTGTCATTCCTTGTATCCTGGTCCGGGCAGCAGGGTGGAAGCCAGGCCCTCTATGCTGGTCTCCTCCTTGCAATGGGAGACATGCCCAGCAGCGGTGGGGGCCAGGGGCAGCTCGTTCTGGAGCAGAGCTCTATATCAGAGGTAGCTGCCAGGAAGGCAGGTGAGTTTTTGCACCACCACAGGGATGTTTCAAAACAAACCACTGTGGTTCCCTGTACCACGCTGGTTTGCTGTTTCTGTCTGGAGAAAAGCTCCCAGGAACAGACCTCATGTCCCAAGTGAAATCAGTTCAGGTTGGAATGAGAAGCTGGGAAGGAGAAGGAGAGAAAAGGTTAGCAAGGGAAAGGCATCAGGGGCATCTGCTTTCACTCTTACTGACCTGTTGTTTGAGAGATTTATCAGTGTCACTTCACTAGCTACGATGTACTGCTCTTGTGGGCAAAAGGTGGGGGAAATCTAGTGACTTGCTGCAGGTTTTGAAAAATAAATGAAGAAATTACTTTTAATCTGCTAGGCCAGTCTACCTCAGTGTAAGACAAAGCGAGCAAGGTTTTGTGAGTTCATTAAAAGCTAAGGTGAGACCAGGAATCAATGATGGGACAGCTTTAGTTCCACAGCAAGTAAAATCTTACAGTAAATCAGCCTATGGCACAAGGCTGTTCCTCAGCACTGTTCAGCTCCCTTTTGCTCATTCCCTCATTAAAACCACGTGGGGTTTTTTTCATCATGAACGTCAATGTTCCAAATTTTTACAATGTTGGAGTGTTGCATGTGGGGTCTGTTGGTGATTTACTGTTATCAAAACAGAGAATGTTCCTGGTCCTTCAGTTAAACCAAGAGTGCAGAGAAATTGCATGCCTTGGGTATCAGGCGGGCTCATTAAGCAGAAGCAGTCCCCTTAAGTGTAAGCATCCGGTGCTTAGCTCAAATTTGCCAAGCCATTTTGACAAGGGTGGCTAGGCAGCCTGCCAGTTCACACAAACACCTCACGGTTTTTGTTTCCAAGAGCGTAGAGGTGAGAGAGGGAGAGCGCACACAAGCAAGCCCGAGTCTCTGCAAAGCTACGACTTGCCCAAAGCAACCTTCAAGTGACGAAGGCGGGAGTCCAGCTTCGCTTGTATTGTCGTTTGCCGCGGTGAATGTTCGTGTATGAGTTGCTGCCAGCTGATTTACTGTTGGCACAACAGCAGTTGTGCAAGTGGTAATAATGTCCTGTTGGGAGCTGCCCTTCGCTCTTTGAGGAACAGGCTGTTGTCCTTACAGTGCTGCAAACAGCGTTCCCGTGTCTGCCCTCTTACGGTTGATGCATCACTCTCTGTTGACTTCCGCATAGCTCTTGTCACCATGTTCTTACAGAGTTTGGACACTTACAATTATTGCTTATTTAAGTAATTATTTCAAACAAATGTGGCTGGTTTTCTTTTCCCTATGCATCTTAGTTGTTTTTATTCTAAATCTTAAGTCTCCTTCTCCAACTTTTTTCCATTCCTGCAAGCAGTTATTTAACTTATATTTAACTTACACTTGAATGCCATAGCATAACAGAGTCAGATGCTGAAGGGAAAGTCCTTAGGTTTTCATGTGGGGTCCAGCTATGGGGTGTCTTTGTGTTCTGAGAATTATTATAAGCACACACACACACACAAAAGAAAAAAAAGAAAAAAGTATTTCTTCTCACTGTTAAAAGGCAAGACCGGTATTCGGTTAAACTGAGCTGCATATGTTCAGGTCAGGATTTCCCAGTGAGTTTTGCTCTTTATCGTGATGACAGTGAAAGGCATCTCTAGAAACTCCTGCAGTAGCATGTTCCACTGCTCAGCAGCAGCCATGGGGAAGAGGAAGGGCTGCAGCACCTCCACGGCTAGTGTCACATGCTCTGCTGAAACTGTTGCTGTTGGAAAATGCAAATTTTTGAAACCTATATAGTCTACAAAAAATGCAATGTTTTGGACAGGAAAGATTGCTCATACCCAGATAGGAATTTGGAGGGGGGGAAGGGAACTCATGGATACGGAACAGGCACGAATTCCCCTGGAATAGCCGATACTCTGTGATTATGTGGGAGAGGGATTTCAGCTCTCTCCTCTGAATTAAGGAAAGTGAGAACTCATTTTGTTTGCTCCACAGCTCTAGGTAAGTGTCCAACCCAGTGGATTTCTGCAGTGGGCAGAGATACCTTATTTTTGTCAAAAATCCTTGAAAGGTCCTGTTTCCTCAGTGCAGGATATGAAAAACTCAGAAATCCCCCTGACTTCCATGGGGTAAGAAAGCAGTCTCCCATCTGTTCTATCTGCTTCCTTAGCAGCTCACAAGCATTATTCTGTTTATCTGGTCTCCTTATTTTAGCTGAGCCAGGTAGCTGTTTTCACAGAGGGAAGACTAAGTGTTGAAATGGTGTTGGCAATTGGCGGCACCCAGTGCGGAGAGCATAGCAACGGAGTGACGTGCTCAGAAGGACTGAAGCAGGCAGGATGCTAACTTGCTAACTTTTTTTTCTGAAGAACATTTTGTGGGAGGCACAGTACCTGCTAGATACCACCTCCAGAAACGGGCAGGTCTTGAGAGCAATCTCCAAGGGCTCTTTGCTCTTTGCAGCCCTGTCGGGTAGACAACAAATGCCACCAAAGAGTCCAGGGAGAGCAAGATCAGCTGGGATTACAGTCCCCCAGTGAAAAAAGCTGGGAGGAGCAGTGTGTTTCTCCTAATATTACCAGCTCAGCTTTCTCTCAGGTCAGTCTTAGGTGACGCTTAGGTATGCTTAGGTCAGTTTGGTGTAGAAGTCCCCTGACATGTTGGCATGTCTTGAGACTGGCATTGTGCCTGTTTGCTCTCCTGCGGTCTCACCAGCCTGAGGAATACTGAACCTAAAGCTGCCAACTCCCCATGTAATTGCATATGAGGTTTGGTTTCAGAAGTTCCAACACATGTTAGGATGGTTCCATCATTGCTTTTACAGCTTTTGCCCTGGGATTTAATGGCTGGTTGGCAGCAGGACAGGAGACAAATATCGATAACCTGTCTGTGTCTTTGGGCATCAGAAATTCACCCGTAGCCGTGACAACTGCTGACTCTGAACCAAGCTTGATGCACAGCTTAAATGAGAGAAGCTGGGATATCTGTGACAGAAAAGTAGGGGCAGAAGTCTCTTGTACTAATCCGTATAGTTCATAACGGAAAACAGTCGAAGAGGAGTCCATGACGATTTAAGGGCCTTTTGTTTAATGGTCAGTGCAGACTTTGTTAAGAGTATTTCCCCACTGTATTTTCCCTTTTATCAAGATGGTGTCAATCCTCTGCACTGACTATTGCCAGTGCTTCTTTGCTGGGTTTTTGAGAGGGCCGGATTCCTGGAAGGAGTTTCCTGGATGCTGGTTGACTCATCTGGTTGCAGGAGAGGTGGGTGTTCCTGAGAAATATGAGGGGCTGGCTTCCAGAGATGGGTTAAAGCATATGCCAAGTTTCTAAAGTGATTTGTAGTCTGGAAAACCTTTGCAGAGTATGCATTTGCTGTTTTATCTGGCAGAGTAAAGGAAGATTTCCTTACCTTCTTCACAGTAAGGGCACGCGTTTGTAGAAAAGTCCTGCCCATATCTGCGTAAGACTGAGTTTTGCACTCTCAAGTTTCTAACTCTCAGTTCTGGCAACCGAAAGTCCTGCATGCCTGTTGGTTTCTTGTGCCTGGCAAAGTCTGACGTAAAAGAAAAATCAGTTTGGAGAGGTGCTTTGTTGACCATTTGAGTAAGAAAATTGTTCACTGGCATAGAGGGAAGTGTCTTATTTCCTGTATTACAAGATGTACGCTTGGAGAATGAAAGAGTAAGTGCCAGAATGACATCTGCGCTCTGAATTGTCAGGCTATATGAAGGGGTTGTGACAACCTTAAAGCCTGCATTGTTTCACTATATCTGTTGCTTTGTTAAAGCATTATTAAAATTGTGTATTGCCATAAGGGGGATGGTACAGAGCAAAACCAGACCACATTTCTTCCAAAGACCATTTGAATGGCATAAAATAGGCTACGGTCCTGGAAGTTACTCACAGGATGCAAACCATCTGATTTTCATTAAGCTATTAGCTGCTAGTTCTTAAAAATAGTGATATCCTTTGCATTCCCTTTCAGTCAGTTCAGTGTGGTCTGAGGTTTTAGTTACTTTCTTGGGTGTTTTCAGCTTCAGTAACACTTCCTTTAGTTGAACGTTTACCAGATGTCTCCTTGGGGCTTGGTTTGAGATAATTCCTACAAAAATGTAGGTAATTTAGCATATGAAGGTGACACACCCTGGAAAGAATTGATATAGAGTAATTTTAAATTGATATAGATGCATTTAATTTGCCTACTTGTTTCTTCTGACTGTATCTGATAGCAGATACATTAACTTGCCTCCACTTTCTTCCCTCCCATGTTTTTACAAAACTTATGTTTTCCTGGTGCACTTTTGTAGAAGCCTCTGGTGCTGTCACAGGTCAAACATCAACACTGAATAAACAGGATAGCTTGACCTGGCATAAGCGGTTGCACTGCTTGTGCTCTCTGCTCTTTACCCTTTTTCAGGACCTTCCCAATTACTCGGTAGCTGAATTCTGCAAGAAGTTACTGGTAACTTCAGGTGTATCACAGGAAGGTACCCCACAGTGCCTGGTGGGGTGTTGCCTTTCAGAAGGAGAATAGGATATTCTCCTATAGGCTCTCCTTTACCATATGTATGAGGATATAGTGAACTAAACATTTTTGCAAAGATATGGATGAACTTCTCTTGTTTAACTCTCAGAACAAAAATTATATGAGTTCTGGCATCACTGATCAGACACAAACCTTGAGGAAAGTTTTTTGAAAGGGTCAATATTATTTCTTGGCCCTGCAGCTTATGGTATCATCCTTACAAAACCATATGCACTTAGGATTTACCTACATTGTTTCTAATTGTGTTTTACTATCTCCTCACTAATGCACTTGCACACTGAAGCAAAACACGGAAGAGTCTTTAGTGCTTGGCTTGTCTATTTGAGCCACAGAGCTGTAGGCTGGGCAATGTGACAAGATTTTCCAAAGGCTGACATCTGTATCTCCCAGTCTGGTGTGCAGCTGTGTCACCTCTGAAGACTGACCACGCCGAGGTGCCCGTTGAGGGCCCAGCTGCTGATGGGATCACTATCTGTCTGTCGGTGAAGCAAAGAAGTTGTTTTACAGCTTACAGTGTTACTCCACAGAAGCTACCAAACAAGACCTGAAGACTACCATACTGGGAGCCTGGTGCCAAAGAAAGAATTGGAGCAGCAAGCGGCATGTCCACAAATACAAAAAAAGGATCCTGCATGAGGACCTGTTAGCACGTTCATCACTTAGAGTCAGAGCAGTCTGTAGTCCCACCCCTGACTTTTCCAAGGCGTGCTACAGCACTTCATGCTAAAAGTGTATTCTTTTTCAAATACTTTGGCACAAGACAAAGGTACTCAGAGTACCGGAGAGTTGAAATTTTGGTTGATTCCTCAGAAGACCAATCAGGTAGATATTCTAAACCATGTGTTCTCTGTTGAACTAACAGTAATTTTTTTACCCCAGAACATCTAATGGTGAGAATTACCTGGGGCTTTTGACAAAATGATTCAGACAGACAAACAAAAGGATTATTTCTTGATAGAAGCATTTATCTTGTTACTTCATAATGATTTAATACTCACCCTTTGAATTTCTTCGAATAACATTAGTTGTGTTAGAGCATGACTGAATTTTATTTTCCTTCCTTTCCAAACCTCTTCCTTCATCAAAAACTGAACACAGTTGCAACTGTCTTCCTGAGGAGTCAAGCATACAAGGCAGAGCTGTGTTTTTTTCTAGAAGATATTTTAAAGTATTTAAGGCTTTGGAAAGAAGAGCAGAACTTCAGTTGCTGTGGAAGTGCCAAACCTGATGATGCCTTGTCACAACAGCTAGTCTCAGTTCTCGGCAAGCCTTAAGCAGCACGACTGCAGATTTTCCCAGGAAACAAAATGCTGGCTGTCACAATACGAGCAGCAAACGCACTTTGATTCTGTTCAGATTCCAGAAGTCAAGTTCTCAGTCATGTTAAAATTCAATACTTATTAAACAAAGATCTATTGTACATAAATAAGGCCATCTGATCAGGTCCTAGGTTTTGTGTCCTAAAGGTAAACCAGACTGTTGCATTGTTTCAGTACTGACTCAGAAAAAAGACTTCTTTTCTTCTGAATCACTAACCCTATAAAGAATCAGTATACCATCCATAGGACATTTTATAGCTAATAACACCTGCTGCTTCAATTTAAAAAAGGCAATGTAAAAGTTGTGTAGCAAAGCCTATTTGCAACCTAGAGCCCATTATACCACTTCTCTCCAAATTCCAAATTTAAAACTCCATTTGTAACATGGATGGTCTTCACTAGTGGCATTTATTTAACATGAAATCTTTTTCTCCAGGTCAATATTCCTACAGACTAATGAAATAGAACCTATACCTTATATTTCATGAGTCGTAGTGATTTCTGAGCAGATCTGTTTAGGCTTTTAAATGAGTCATTATGCTGATTTTAACAGCATAATGAAGCTCTTTCACATTTTCAGGTATCTAGAGGAAGCTATGAAAATATTTTACCTGCAAAGGAGAGTGTGCTACTCATTAGACCTTACACTTTGAGCAACCAAGAAAGAAAATTATTAGACTGCACGTTCTACTGACTGCTGATCTCTGCTGATGTACAGCTCTTGCTGAATTGAAAAATACACCTAGAAATCAAATACACATAGAAATCATAGAACAAAGACAGACCTTCCTGTTGGCTCATGCTTCAGATGTAGTTAAAGAAGATGGGGTCCTAGGTTTCCTTATCAATTTGAACTTTGTAAATCTTGACCAGCCTCTCTCTCACATTATCTTGCTCAAAGAAAGAAAGAGGAGATGTATAAAGTTTAACTGTTGTGGCCAAAAGCAAGAAAACCAAAGATACCTTTTCAGTTGCCCCAGAGAATGACCATGCAAATAAAACCTTCTGATTACTTCTCCCTCTGTGCTAATAGATCAGTGTTAACAAAAAAGCACTCCAGACAGAGTACCTCTCACCAACAACTGTTGTAAGAGCCTTTGTCATCTGCAGAGTGAAATGAAACTAAAGATTTATTTTGCTAGTCACTGGTACTGGTAAATAACCTAATGTGAAAATTAAAGTCTCTGCTCTAGACACGAGACTTTCATCTACATCAGCTCTTTCACTGTGATCTTACATACCATGTAGAATAAAGTAATATGTTCATAAAACTATAGTTCCTTAGGCTTTTTCCCCGTACTCACCACAAGCTTAATTAATCCGGTTGGCAGGGACTAACGGGAGCTGATTATGCTTAACCTCTATAAACATTTGCAGCATGCAGGGTGCCTACTCCTGTTTGAACTACTTGTAAAACTTGGATAGTAAACCATCTGTTCCTAGTGTTTTCCCAGGGTGCAAATGGGATCCAGGAAAAACAGAATGTTTTGCTAACTGTAAAGCAGATGCCACAATGGTGATCAGACTCCAATTTCCTTTAATGGCTTCAAAGTCTTTAAATTTGAATCACTTAAACATATGATGCCAGCAACATGCATGCGAAAAACATTAAAGTAAAAAAATGAGGGTGGCTATTAGAGCTGATGCTTCTGTTTATGACTAACAATCGGAGAGCACTACTTTACGTGCACTCATCATTGTGTTCCTCCAAGAAAAGACATTACAGAAGTTTCTCTCAAAACCGGATGTTTTAGAGACCTCATCACTTAAAATGCAAGACTTCATCTGAGCAGGCACTTGGTGTGCTGTGGCACCACTTGCAGCCCATTGCACCATAGAGGCATCCTGGGTCTGCTCATTGTACAGCTCTTTCAGAAGGCAGAAAAGGTGTCCAGTGCTTGGCTGTGTGTCTGGCTCGGTGTGAGCAGTGCCATGACTGCTGCCTCAGTGCCCAGATGTGCCCACAGCTCGCGCAGACCGTGCTGTGCAGGGGACAAGGCAGTCCCGCTCAGGCCTAGTTGCAGGGAGGTGTCTCTAACAGGATGCCAAAACCTCTGGGGAAAGGGAGAAAAGGGCCCTTGGCAGGAGTGGCTGCCTGCTCTGTTGTCTCCAGGTGGGGACCATTCCCTGCAGGGTCATTTGAAGGGAACCCAAGGCCTGGGCATGGTCTGCAGCTGGAGCAGAAGCACTCTGGTACCACTCTACCTGCTCTGGACACTCTGGGTTGCTCTCTTCTCTCCTTCCCCAAGGCTTGAGGTCACGGTCTGCAGCTTCCTAGATCAGGGTGGTCAGACTCTGGCACACAGCACTACCACAGTGTTGGCTGCAAGGGGCTGCTGCAGGTTTCTTATCCCTCCTCACTCAGAGCACAACTGTTGCTAAGTTGGGCTGTGTCTGTCCAAGTTCCAAAAACCTCCAAGGAAGTGGCTCCACACCATCTCTAGTGAGCTAATCTAGTTCTGCACTGTCCACTGGGAGAGGAGGCTTTCCTAGCAGGCCATTTGAACGCCTATGGGAAGACCATTTTAGGTGTTAATCTCTTTCTGTTGGGTTTTCTGTGGAAGGCTGAAATCCACTGCCGCATTTTCTTTCCAGTCCACTTCCCAACCTACATGCACACAAACCACATGTAAGCAAAAACGCCACCCAAATCAGCACCTCAAGTGTTAAAGGACAAGTGGACATATATAAGTAAAAGCAACTTCTTTCTTCAAAAGGTCATCAGAGTAGGCTTTTCCAGAACCTTTTCAGGGTTTGATAGGCAGAGCAGTACACTGCAGAGAATGAGAGGGTGAGCTGAGGATTTTATTTCTGTTCGTAACACCAGACTTGGAAGCTCTATACAACAAGGACGAAAAAAGTGGTTTAAGTGGCACACAATCAGAGATAAGCCTTCACAATGCTGGGAGGACCTGGGAGATATACATATGGTACATTATTCAGCACAACAGCTTATTTGAGGGTGTAACATATGCCAAGCAAGATGACATCAGATCTCAAGAATCTACATTGCACATTGCTGAGTTGATAACCATGACAGTTCTGAAAAGTGGGAGGAAAAGGATAAATAGAGTTTTGAGCAGAGGGTGGCGAATGAATTTCAATAACTAGACTATAAGAGAAGAAAAAAGTTTACTTGGTGAAATGAAGGAATATGAGTAGCTGAGGAGTCTGTCCTCTCAGGGTGTCAGAAAATTGCAGGCATCTAGAATGGGGTTTGGCCACTGTTGCAGAGACTAAGCTGTGTGTTTCACTGGCTTGTTTTCAGTGAAGAGAGATCTCATTTCTTATGGTTAGCATAAGCACGAGTAACCTTTTCAAGAGCTAAACATTTACTATTAATAACGTGTTGGAGTTACTATAAAATTCTGTCATGAGCTGCTGGCATATTGAGTAGGACACTATAAGCCCTACGCTATGTTTTACAATGAAGTATTTTCCAGTTTTGCTGGCTTGCTCCCTTCAGCATGGATTTGTTCAGTGTTGCAACTCTGGTAGTGATGGTAATAGCATTCACGGAAGTGGATCCAAGTATACGCTACATAACATCCTTTCACTCACCAGTGGGTGTGAAATAAAGGAATTGTTCAAGTGTATGAAGTAACAATTTAAATCGGATTTGAACATGAAATGAAAAATCATCCATAGCCAACTGAAACTGCATGGAAAGTTTGCAGAGGTAGATGGTAACTGCCTGAATTGGAATCCAGCCAGTAAATCCAAGCTAAAATCTTGATGCAAAAGCTTTACTAGACACTCACTCCTACAGAGAGGAAGGCACTCCTGAAATGGGAACAGCAATAAGCGGTGACGACTTCTCTTTCATGCCTCATGTCAAAGACAGCATCACTTGCAGCACCTCCCATCACGCTCTTTCAAAGCAAACTTAGTCAGCCAGTGCCAGCAGAAGTTGCAGCATGCAAGTCATCCTTGAAGGGCTCTCATCCAAATACTGTCTTGCTTCCTTTGCAAGAGATGACAAGTGATGGTCATGATGCTATTGACATAAGTAAGTATTACTACCTTGCACAGGCGTAGTCCAGCTGAAATAATTTGAAACTCTAGCAGCTCCCAGTCTGGAGCGAGGCTAGGTGGTGGCACTGCCTCAGGGGCAGTAGTGACCGAGGAAGTCTGTATTTGGCCAAAAGACCTCAGGCAGCCATGCTCTGCTGCTTACTAAACACCAAGCTTCTCCTTTTCCTGGAGCAGCTGTGGCAAGTGAGAATGAACCCATCACAGCACCATCTCAAAGTGTGTCTCTCACCCAAATGCTAAGCAGGCCAGACCAGCAGGCAGCCTTGGACATTCTTTGACATAACAGTCAACACATTATTAGCTGGAAACCAGAAAGACTGAGATGAACCTGGGCTTTCCTCCCACTGAAATGCTGAACATAGGTATGATCATCTAGGTTCACATTCTGGCTTCATGATAACAGCAGGACTCGCACACGGTGAAACTTCTGAGCCAGCATGTCTATGTCCAGCTTGCTAAGCATGTGGGGCAGTGCTGAGTACGCAGCTAAGATCCTTGCTAACGTGGGTTTTTAGACACTATTGCCTCTTAGATATTATCTCAGCTTCATCTCATCTCTGTTCTAATTTTCATCTCCCATTGACAATGGAGACATCTAAATGATGCCCATGGTGGCATACACAGCCAGTATTGATGGCCCTGGAAACCCTGTGCCAACCTCTCAGTGTGGCTGAGAACCACAAGACACACACCAGATACAGCGGGGAGCTGAGGTATAGTTAAGTGACTGTCAGAGAGAGGATGACCAAGGCTTAATTACAGGCTGGAGCTCTGCACACAGCTGCATCCCAGGCTGTAAGATACTGGAGTCCTTCCTGCTGCAGATCCAGGCCACCCAGCCACTGCACACTGGTGCACCTCCATGAGACTAAGCCTCCTGTTTGCACAGCTGTTCCTCCAGAGACGTGCCCAGCCCTCCCGGCCTCAGAGCATTTCAAAACCAGCAATACAAATTCTCACAAACTGGTGGCTAAAATTCACTGTTTTCACACATTTTTGCACAGTAGAATTCTTCCCGGGAGATAAAAGCAGTGGCTCTAACCCTTGTCTCTGCTCTGCTCCATTGGCTTCCCAGTTTGCCTCCCTGCTTCTAGTAATGTTCACGTCAGGAAGAGAGAGATCATCTACATAGCACAGGGGATAAAAAAAAAAACCAAAGGCAAGGTTCATGCGCTACTTCAGAGTGCTACCTTTCCCAGGTGAGGTCCCCAGGGCCTCTGAGAGTGCACAGAGAGCGCTGCAATGTGTCACATCTTCTCCTTAAGGAGAGCGTGTCTTACTGACTGAGAACGAGATTAAAAATTAATCTTTTTTCTGAGCCGTTTCCAGAAAAGCCCCAGTTCACTCAGGCAGTGACCTAGCTGCCTAGTGAACTTTGCTGGTCTGTGCCCAGAATGTGCACTGTTCGCTGCAGGGCTCTGCTCCATGGTCTGACAGCCCTGCAGTATCAGAGAGGCTTGGGTAACGCTGCGACTTAAAGGAGGATGCATTTCATGGGGTGTCAGGTTGGGAATTTAGGCACATTTCAATTTGCTTGACTTTCTTCAGCAATTGCTGTTCTGATCAGCTGAGCAGGGATCTCCATCCTCCCCAGATCAGACTTCTGCTGGGAGATCAAACAGGACACCAGTCACTCTTTTCCACGCAGACTGAGAAATGTGGCCTGGTGGCAAATAAGTATTTAATATTGGTCCGTGGGCCTAGTGATGCTTTTTGTGGGGACTTTTGCTCCACAGCATCAGCAAGCAGTTCACACTCTTCGCACATGCTTGCAGGACGCTGGGCTTAAACTCACTGGAGGCTAACTGTGCTCTGGTGGGAAATAATAAAGACCACTGGTGTGATTTAGAGGTTCCTCATCCTATAGACTCAAAAAAGAGAGGAAAAAGTGCAATAAAGAAATGGTTAAGGAAAGAAGTAGAGGAAGAATTTGTCATCGAGTGGAAAGACAACTTCTTGAGGAATACAAAAACTATATTCCTGCTGCAGATCTTTGGAAACCAGAGATATTTCAGAGCAATTTGAAGTTATGTTTGTGATTTAAATGGCAGTACTGGTTTTCTTACATTCATGTTACCCAGTTGAGAAAAAAGACCAACTGACACCACACACCTGAAGCTGACAGTGCCCTGCTTTCCAGTGGGTCCTGGCAAATATTTTGAATTCCCTGTTGTCTACTCAGTCTCTTCTTCACGTTGCTGGGGAAATCTCCACAGAGGGGTTCTGGAGGCTCTCCTATTCCCAGTGGGCTGCCCCATTCTGCGGACAGGAGTGGGGCTCGTGCTATAGGATGTGTTGATTATGTCAGGCAGCCTTTTCCCTCCAGGTGGAGACAGTGACCAGCTTTGGTTTTGTTTTTTTTTTTTCTTTTTCAAGTGGTTCTAGGGACAAAATATTGCTGTTATGACTGCATTTCTGCCAGTCTGAAAAAGCAGATGTGCTATCTGAGCAGGGCTGATTGTTATATAAACACTCAGCATTTTCTGACAAAAATACCCTTTGCTTTCCCCTAAACAAAACCACTCAGCTGTGTCCCTGCCACAGGCAAGAACATCATACTTCTCAAACATCAGCAGTTTTCAAAATTTTGGGAAGTTAACACTAACTGAAAAGGCAATCAAAGCGTTTTCATAAAGTGATCTTAAGTATATGCCTTTGCATTATAAGCTCTTACCATATCTCTGACAGAAATATAGGCCAGTATTCACTAGGACAAACCTGTCTTTCCAGTCAAGTTAACTTGATGGGACACTGAAATAAGGAAAGGAAAATGGTAATTTTTTTTCCAAAAATATCCAAAGCAATACAGGTCAGGATTGCTTTGGATACCATTGCAGAGAGTTATAAACTGTGGAGCGAGTCCTTCAGCAGCAAAGGAAGATGGGGTGGCAGATCTCCTGGTGGTGTTCTGCCCTGCGTGGCTGTGACTGCAGTGCCTCACCGCAGCCCTCTCCCTGCATCCAGCACATTCTGCCATCCCCAACCCAGAGATCCTCATCACCTCCTACAGTAGAGATGCTCTGTCTCCATGCCAGAAAACTCTCTGGAAGCAGCAGGATTTGTTCCTGCTGTTCATCGCTCTGCAGGGCACGGTGGGGTCTGGGGATCAGTGTTATGGCAATTCCGCTGCCTCTTCCTGCAAACCTTCTCCCTAGATGGGGCTTTAGATTAGCTGTACTGTACCTAGAAAAGAGTAGAACCTATTGCAAATTCAGTGTGCTGGGTTTGACCAACTGTGGATTTAAAATACGAGCAGATGGAGAAAACCTCCATATTTACTTCTAATTACTTCTCACGTTTTTAAAACCGTCCATAGAAAGCTAAATTAGAAGAGATGGTGAGAAACATGAGATTTTAGATTTTACGAGGCACAAAGAGCTTTTGCAATCAACATGGCTACATGACAATCTTTTCTATCTACTTCAGCATTTAAGGATTATCACATCTTGAGCTGACAAACTGCTCCATAACCCCACAGTTTGGAAATTGCCACAATAAGAAGACACACATATACCTGTGTACAGTGTTGCCTACGTTGGGCTGTGTGCTACTCCGTTATACTTGGATTTCTCACCGGCTCTGTGTGCTGTACTTCATTTGACAGTACTGTATCTCAAGAGTTTCCCCAGTATGAAATAGGCCAAAAAATAGCATGAGAGTGTTGTCACATACTCAAGATGCCTTGAAAAAGGGAGTTCATGCCTTTTTGGCTCAAATTTCCTCTTGGTATTACTTCTTGACTAGATGAAGACACAAATGAGCCACTTGGGCAAAGTCAACAAGCAGTTCCACATTTTCTCCCACCTCACCAAGATGCTCAGATGTCTTTTTATTCCATCTGCTGTCACATGCAGGTTTTACATCACCTGCAGCAGCTCTAAGCTTCTTCCTTGGAGGTGGTACAAGGGCTAAGGCTGAGATTGTAAATGAAGAGAGGCCTTTCAAGAACCTCCCTATACCAGTTCTACCCTGGTCAAACAAAACCAGATCTGAGCCATCCTCTAGGAATCCAGCACTTCACAAAGAATGAGGAGCTGGTGATGAGCCACGGTTGTAGCAATATTAAGGCACCACTGAAACAGCAGTTAATATTGATAACTGCTGACTGCAGAGATCCCACCCTCCTCCAATCCAACCAGCCCTTCCGCTCCAGGATGTGTGGTGGATAGAAGAGGCTCAGACCCGTCAGCTGTAAGTAGTTAGCTCTCATAGCTTGGTCTTCACACTCATCCAGCCTAGGCTCGGCTCTTCAAAACAGATAGCCCTTCTCTCTGTCTGGCTTCAGAAATCCATTTCGGCAGGAGATGATTGTGCTTCATACAGTGAGCTGATCTCCCTTTTGCTATTCAAGATCCAGACCTATTTTCTGGCTCTGCACAAGGGTGGACATAACAGGACTACACTGATGCTATAGTGCACCGCAGGAGCGATTTCCAGACCACCAAGTACCCTCTGATGTATCACCTGCTGACAGCTTAAGGCCAGACCAAGGCACCTCCAGTCACCTCAGTCAGCCAGGACTTGAGGCTCAGGACACCTGTCCCTTCCATAAGGCACAGCCAGCTGATAACACAGGCAGTTTAATAAGAACCTTCCTCACTCCTGCCTAGCTCCTCAGGGGTTCAACAGTCCAGCAGCCATGGAAGATATTTATTTTTCTTAGAATTGATCCAGCTGTGAGCTGGATTAACTGACACAGCAGCCTCTGATCACCATCAGATGTTTCCAAAGTACCCAAATAGTAATGTACGTTTGCTTTTAAATCTGGTTTGCATTCATGAAGAAGAGGAAAGGGGGAGGTGTAATTTGACCAGTGTTGGATTTGTGTGGTTAAGGTGATGTACAATGAATTTTGTTTATGCATCTCCAAATCCAGAAAACTGATCCTTAAGACCCATGGCTTCTTAGGGTTTTTTGTTTTTTTGTTTTTTACCCTAGAAGAAGGTGATATTCAGGGTCCAAGTCTTTGCTGATGGAAACCCTTCACAGGCTTGCTAGAAGTACTGGTAATGGTTTAAACCCATCTTCAGATACCTACTGCTTCTTGTCCTGCCCCTTAGCTGGTTATTTTACCTTAGCATGGCTGCTCATCCCATTATTTCTCATCACAGGCTTTGCCCACCTTACTGAGATCAAGCCTCAGGCAATGCATTGCCACCTGAGAGCTGTACTATGAAGGACATGCAAGGGTTGATACGGAAAAGTATGCTACATTTCCTACTGGCACCAGAGATAAATTTCCCCTTGAGTGCAACAGGAGTGGGCCATCAGTTCCAGGGACTATAATTTGCTACAACTTTGTGTAATGCCTAGTGCAAAAGGACCCCAGCCTAGCAGATGCTCAAGACAACATTGCCATGAATAATCTTGCAGCAGCAGGAGTTTCTGATTAAATGAGACACATCCCAAAATAGGTAAGAGCTTGTAGTGGTGTCAGAGCAATTATGTGGCAATGCGTATCCCTCCGACAGCTGGTGCAAAGCAACCCAGCTTGTCTCGGGGTACCTCTTTCAACACGCTCTCTCCCGTGCCACCCAGCCAGGGGAAGGGGAAGGCCTGCACCAACTACAGCAGTTACTCACAGCGTTAGGACCAACGGGATTTTCTTTGCATTAGCCTCCCTTCATCCAGTGCTTAGAACCTGTTCGCTCCAGATTTACAGGATAACTTGACAAACCTGCACCAGTACTGTATGTTCTTAAATAGCAAATGTTGTCCATTTTGGGTTACTGAGATCATCATTGAAAAAATTGTCCTATTACTTTGCTTTGGAAAACGCTCTCTTTCGTTCTCCACCCGTTAACTCCTGTCAACATACACAGTATAAAAGCCTTGTGGTTTAACACAGCTATTTTAATATTGATTCAACATATGTCAGCTGGGACTGGCTCTCTATCCAGTTCACCTATTTGCCTGTCTTATCCATCTGTCTATAAATCTAATTTGTTACGCAGACGTTTCATTCCAGTATGGTCTTAATATATACTGTGGGAACAGCCTTTGCTGATCCATGCTCCAAGCAGAGAACAGCACTTGTATTTTCAAAAGGGGTTGCAGCCAACAGGGCAAATTGTAGATAAAATAGAAGATCACAGATTAATTAGTATCTAAACACAAGAAAAATTAAAGAACAATTTTCTTAAATCTCGACAGAATTGTGGCTGTGCAACATTCTGGGTTTGGCTGTTAAAATAACCTTGCATGTATTTCCCTTCAAATTGTTGCAGTCTTTAATAGGTTATGAAGGCAGTGACAACAAAAAAAATGAGAATAGGGCTTATAGTGACACCTTCCAGACTAGATTTCTCCATTGTTTTATTTGCTTAATAGCCCATTACACAGAACAAAGAATTAGTTTTCAAAGCCATGGATTTGGTTAGCCAATCACTGTAGGCTTAAAAGGCAGAGATATAATAAATGCCTGGCCACCAAGTGTGGTGCTTAGTTGCTGGCTGGGATTAAACCACAACAACCCTAGAGATTTTACTAAAAAAAGCTATAACAACAGCTGACCAAAAACTATTTGAAAGAGTTAATAAGCCAAATTATAACATTAACCTATTCAATATTAACTGTTTTATAAGACTGAAACTATTTTAAAAAATGAGAATGTAATATATTCCTCCTTCCCCCTTCCTGAAATTAAAATTATTAGGTTATTACTGTAACATCAAAATAAAAAACAACACTTAAAATCAGTTTTGCAATACACAGTACCAGCTTAGATCTATCCCTTTTATTACAAATAAAGTTGTCATGCGAATATCTACCACACGTCTTTGCACAGATAGCCTCTCCAGCATTTGTTGATAGAAAAAGGAGTAAAATGTGCTGTTAGCCTACAGGCTTTAATTAGCTCAGATGAACAGCATATCCACAGGATCACATTAAACACACAGGAATAATAGGTTTCTGAAAGAAGCAAACCAAGGATGACATTTGGACGAATTCTGATGAGAACTCTCTGGGATCTGAACAGACTTGAGAAAGTTCATATAGCTCATTCTGCTTTCCACAGCTCTTACACTTGTGCTGATACTAATTAATTCCTTTGGTAGTCAAAAGGCAAATGAGAAAAGACATTGTAGTATATTTTACAGACTCTAATTCTGCAAGGTGTTTAGTACCTTAAAAATACAGCATTACTGAATCCAGAATGGCCCTTGAGTATGTAACACACAACTGAGGCTATGCCAGTCGCAGAGATCGGCTTGGATGCCATTAGCACAGCAGTCACAGCCACCTCGGGCTTACTAAAGAGCCTGGCTGAGCACAGCAGTGGTGAGCCCATACGGTTAGCTGCCCCAGCTAACCCGTCAGCTAGCTTAAAACGTGTTCCCATGCACCTGCAGAGGAAGCTCCAATGCTTCAGCTGTGTAAGGTGGCCATCCCTGTGTCCATGCACTGCTTCCTGTGGACCGCATGGGGGTGAGTGCGGAGGAGAGGCTCTGGAGCAGATCCTGCACACTTGTGTTTACATTCACTGTAAACCAAAGCATCCTCTTCTCCATCTGCGTTACTATGCACTGTCCTCTTTTGTAACAGTCCTTATGCTTGGCCAAAATGGCAGCAGCTACAAGAGACCGAAAAAAAAGGGAGGGAAGGAGCTGAAGAGTAGTCACCCTCCCTGCTGTTCCCTGCCTGAATAACTAATACTCTTTTTATATTCTATCACACTGCCTGTTAGCAGCACAGATGGTAAAAAATACCCCTGAATGCAAAGGAGTGCAAAATAAAGATATAACCATGTGGAACCTAGACAGGCTGACTGTGTGGGGTAAGCAAACAAAGTACCTTTAAATACAGCTAAATGGCAAATCGTCCATTGAAGACTGCAAAGCATAGAGTAGGTTTGCAGAACAAGGGAACTCATCCCAGCAGTTTGCAGAAGGATGGGGGTCATGGCAGACACATAGCTAATCATATGTGACATGGGGGCCACAGGGGCTAAAGGAGGACATGAAAATGGGCCTGCATCCAGCTGCACAGAAGTTGCCACATGTCTGCCTTTGACATGGGTGCAAATGCTGGAGTGCTCAGCTGCCTCCTGATGTAGAAGGATGCTGGTGAATTAGAGGCTGTCAGAGCAGAGCTAGGAATATTAACGAATTGGAAAATGCCTTCTAGTAAAGGACTGCAAGAGCTCGGATCTGTGCAGCTTAGCAAAAAAAAGAGGGTGTTGGGTGTTCTTGATGGCAATCTAAGAATACTTGTAAGGGTACAGAAATAGGATGTTAAGTTTCATTATTCTGGCAGAGAATGGTATAGGCAGATTCAATGGCCAGATGTTGAGGCACGAGAAACTCAACCAGAAATATGTCACTGTATTCTTAATAGAGAGAATATTTAGGTTTTGGGACCTCTTTGCAATGTTGTAGTGGTTCCACCTCCATAGAAACTGTAAAATGGAGAGGGCTGGTTTTCCAACTGGTCTGCTCCAATGCAAGCTGAAATGAATTCAGGATGCGTCTCTGACCTGAGTTTTAGAAAAGTTGGGACTGGATGGTCACAGCATCTCTTCTGGGTTTTCGGCACTGAGACACTTGCATCTTCCCTGGCCCAGCTTTCTTGAAAAAACAGTTCATCTGCATGCACTAGGCCTACATTTCAGCTGTACAATTAAGGCTTGGTCCTGGAAGTAGATAGCTCAAGGGGTCTGGCCTACAAATAAGAGAGGAATCAAAAGGTTTCAGTGCCTGAAATCAGATATTGCTATTGTCTGTAGCAGCATGCAACTTGTTTGCTAATGAGCTCATTAATCCTTTGCTCTCTGAAGATCTTGCCTTTGAGGTTAGATAAAAGCTTTTCTCCGAGGAGACTTCCTCTTCCTTGGCTGCTTTTCTTCCCCAGGAGCAAAGATGAAGCCCTTGCAGAAGGGTGTGTTTTGAGTCAGGAGTTTGGCATTTGTTGAACAGGGCAGCTAGGGCATTCCCCCAACATCCCAAGTGGTGATGACATTGGATAATTTCTGGTCATAGCCCCTGAAAGATTTATTTTGCCTAGAGGGGGTAGTTGCTGAAACTGTTCAGTGGCTGGAGGGGAGCTGAATCCCATTTGTGAGATTGTGCTCATGTTCCTGCCTCCTAACCCTGAAACTTGAACGGATCACAAGATTGTGTTATGGGGCCCTGGGAGCAGCTGACACAGGAATAAAGCCATGTGCATTATGGACACCACTATTTCTCTCTGCTGCATTGAGCCTTTAAGAGGAATCCATGTTATTATCTTTGTTAGCTGTAAGAACAGAATTAGAATGGGCTTTTACATGTGGCCCATTCATGCTGCTGCATTTTGATAGCCTCTTTTTTGAGGCACTCCAGAGTCTAGGTGAAGGCATGTTAGCTGGAGTCCAGAAACGGGAGTGAGACCACGGTTTATACAGGCCCAGGGACTCCACAGGGACAGGGCAGAGCTGCTGAGATCTGCAGGCTTGGAGCTATAACCCTTTACCTATGTCTCTGTGGGTGAACCTGACATGGTGGCTTTGCTGTTCCCCAACAACATACTCGTGTTTCCCTGAAAGGGAGGTTTCTGGCTCTAGGTTTGGGGTGTGGGAAGGAAAACAGTTGCAATGCTTTGATGGGGAAGAACTCATCAGTGAAGACCTGATCTTTACATTGGCATTGGGGTGGAGGTGGGACTGGGAGGCAGTGAGGGGGGAGAAAACCTCAACTATTTTGATATGTTAAAGGTGGCAGGTGCCTATTTTCTGACACTCTTACATAACTATTTTATATATCCATTTTTTTCCTGGCCCTCAACATATGGGAAGAACATTATCTCTTCCTTTTTTTAAAACAGATGGAGGCTGCTGGTCGCCACAGCTCTGTCGAGAGACAGTTCACTATTTGGAACGTACATCGACTTGGTAAAATACATTCTTCTTATGAACTGGCTAATCTTTGAAATTTAAGTTTCCTGAGTTTCCTGTACCATCTTCAAAGAAAAGCAGTTGATGCTCCCCCCGCCCTCCCCCTTAACAATCATAATCTAGAAGTCAAATAACTCAGAAAACAGGAAATTAAATGAATCACTGCAAAATCCTGCAGACAATTCTAATTTCATTTTTACAGCTAATAAAGGTAATATGTTTTTATACAAAACCATAGAATAACTATACTGTTAGAATTTTTTTGCATGTAATTTATTTACTTACACTATATTTAGTGTCAGAGTCCTTCTTCTGTAACCTTTATTCATAATTAAAGAAATCTTTCATGCAAGGTCTTTGGAGCATATGTCTCACAAGGACTTCATCATGACACTCTCTGGAAGCTCAGCAGCTTATCAATGAGATCTTTTGAGCTCAGTGTTCAAGAAATACACTTCTACACACATACCAGCAGACACAGGAGCAGTTTTTAAATAAAGACATGCCCAGTGATGATTCCCAAAAGATTAAGGCAAGAGACCAAAAGGACGGATCTTCTTAAAGAATGAAGAAAGCTCTGCTAACAGATTGAAAGTATTACTACTCACTGTACCACTCCAACATTTCTGTTTGCTGAAAATGATCAGCATGCCTCTGCTGGGCTGGAGACAGCAGATGGCACAGTGTGCCTGTCCCTCTAGGGACTGTGGGGTTATGCATGTGGAATGAGTTTTGTTGGTCTCAACCCAGGCAAGTCTCATCTTAAAGGCAGTCATGGATGCTTCAGATCCTGGCTGAAGGTCCAGCAGAGAAGCCAGTTCTGGATGTACACAGCAGGTGAACTAACCTGAAGTGTGGCTTCCTACGGGCACATTCCTCCAAATTAATTTTCTGTTGTTTTTCTTGGAAGAGACTATCCTCCTCCAGGCCTAGCACCTTCCACAAGTATCAGGAATGTATGGCTTCTTAAAGAATATAAAATGCTACTTGCTATTTTGTGAAAACAAGCACCAGTGAGATACCTAGGGTGGGGTCGTATTGACATTAGTGTGTGACATGGGACTACACTTAGCGAGAAAACCTGCCGTATGGTATCCTTTGAAAATCTCCATCCCCAAGCTATCTTGATACCTATTGGCAGGTGCAGAGAAATATTACAATTTTAAGATAAAGTGGAAATATGTGTGTGAAAGCATGAGAAAAAACAACCGAGCAAGGGTTAAAAGAATAGCGCGTGCTCATAGCCAAGGACATGACTGTAAGTGATAAAGCCAGTAAACACAGAGGAATGTCTTGTTTACACCAAGACCAGAGTGCCTGTGCTCTGATAAAGCCATGCTCTGATGCCAGGAGGATGTCAACAGAAGTAGAGCCTGGTGCACGTGTCATTCTTCTTCCAGCTCTCCCAACAGGACAACAAACCACAGCTGCACAAATACCCAAAACTGGGAAAGAAAACAGCCAGGAAACTTGCTTATATGTTTTGCTGCTTTGGAATATGTATGCGTGAGAGCGTTGGTGGGCAGAAGCAACTTACACAGAGATTAGTCAAATAAAATCCCACTCCCCTTTCACAAGGTCTTGTGCTTAGTCTTCTTACACTAATTTCCTATGCAGACAGTAAATAACACTAATCTACAACTGGGAACTTGACCTAAAGGAGTCTACCCCTAAAGGGTTGTTGAGAGGTACTTGCCTTCCTCAACATTAGATCTCAAAACATAATAATTGATAACCCAGAGCTAGCTCCCACCTGCAAGACATTTTGATTGTCTGTTGCTTGAGAAGGATGACAGAAGGTGTGTTAAAAAAATAAAGCATATTTGCACTTTCAAAATGTCATCAGTCAAATGGCTGTCTAGACCTGTAGCTCCAAACATGTAAATCAATGCCCTTTTGGGAGCTCAGAGCACACACATCTCTTTTCACCTTGTAGGAAATTATCAGAAGCAGTCAGAAGGAAAACTCCCTGCTGTTCCTGACCTGGAAAGAATGCTGGGGCTGAAATGCTATTGCCTGAGGTGCCAATACAAATAGCTAGGGGGAAAAGTCAACCCCACAGCGTGGACGGGTGGGAGAGGGGACAGAATAGGATAGGTTACTGCAATAGCAGAGAAAAGATTCAACACCACAGAGTTCTGTTCCAGTAGTTAATGGAAATGGCTTCTGAATGAAGTGAGAATAAATAAAATGCCAGAAATAAAGCTTTATGCTTGACATGCCTCATTACTAGCTGGAAGGTACAAAGGCACAAAGAAAGTGCTTATAAAGAAATGGGAAAAGTGCCCATAGTTCAGAAAAATAAACAGAAATGTCTTTGCTAACTGTGAGGCAGGTAGTCTGAAGTAAGCAAGTAGCAGTAATGAGGGGAGCTTGCCCTGGGATCTGACTCTCTTAGAACTGAGATGTATGTGGAACAAGTGCTCTGAATCTGGGAACAGGGTAGAGGCAGCTATGACGAAGAGCCCACGAAAGGTGAGGTCTGCCAGATCACCATACAAACAGGAGTAACCTCACTAGTGGATGGAGTAGATCAAAGCAAAGGAAATAGATCCCAAGCAAAGGTGATCAGCACATCATTCCTGAGATGACTGCTGAATTGCAGAACTCCTCAGGATAGGTAGCGTATATAGCTCAGTATCTGCCATACTCTTTTTATATTCAAAGCAAAGCTTATGCCAGCTGGATTATAACAGGGTATCTGGAAACTTTCTCAAAGATGAACCTCAGCCCATGATTGGAATAGCTCAGGGTCACTTTCCTCAGTAGCTGGAGGGGCAGATGATTCACCTAAGATGATTCAGAACCCTTGACAAGCTGCAAAGGCAAGACGGGTGCTAGGTCTGTACGAAGTCTGTATAGATTTAACTGGGACTAGTGAAACAGAACAAAGGTTTTGTATCGCCCGTTTGGCATGAATGTCGCTTGTGTACAATATCAATGTGTCACAGGGGCTTCAGAAATTCTTCAAAGAGGTGCAGTTCTCTAATACCAAGAAAGGACTGGACCTCTGTACATAAGGCATTTAGGTAAGGGAAACCATTGCATCCCTAATGCACAGTTAGAAGACAATTGAGGACACTGGGACTAGAATTATGTGAAAGAAATGTACATCATCTAGAAAAGCCAGTTACTATTCTAAGGGGTTGTGACAGATATCTGAAGAGAAGAGCACATCCAAAGTGGGTCAAACCCAAAAAGTCACTGCTAAAAGTATGTCAGGACTGGTGCGGTCCCCTGTGCAATACACTTACAGAGGTATATCATGACTAACTTGATCTCATACAGTTTCTTGAAAGAAGTCCCAGAAACACCTGTGAGGATTTCTTCTGACCCCATTCTGCAAGCTGTATTTGATGTAATTTCCAAGCCTGCAGCCACTGCAGTAGATGGCAGTAGTTTTGGTGTTGGTGGGTGCAATACAATTGATGGAGTGATGGGTGGAAACCTGGAGTGAATTGTTCAGCTGGTTATCAGGTATCAAAGCTTAGGCAGAGAATATTTAGGGAAGACACAGCTACATGTAAGACACTTGCTAAGCAAGTGTAGGTACTCAGTATCTTCACCATTACAACAGATCACAAGCACCTTGTAGCCTGAATATACAGGAGCTGAATAGACTAATAAGCTGTGCTTCTCTCTCAGTATTTTCTTCTAACCTACAAGTAAATGAGCTGCCAGAGAGAGCAATGCATGCCCATATTAAAAGAAATAAAACAACCATTCAGAGACTCTGTCTTGCTCACCAGAACAATGTCTTTATATCAGACAGCATTACAGGGCCAGCTCGGTAGCTATGGCTTGAAAAGATCAGGACAGTGCACTACATAGTCTTAGGGGTAAATCCCATCCTGCCATAGGTAGCTCTGCTTAAAACACCTGGGCCTGACAGACACCAAAGCTACAAAGATTTAGGCAAGGTAATTTTTAACAGTCAGAAGGCAGTGTGACCCACCCAGACTTAAACAAATTCTGATGAAAACTTGGTTCATCAAAAAGTATTAGGCAGTGCTGGCTAAGAGCTGTCTCCAGGGAACGTGCCTAGCTGAAACACAGCTGAGCATGCAATATGGGAGCTGAGGAGGAATTTTCTGAAGAAATACTTTCTCTCAAAAGCAGCCCACATCAGAGTAGCCAAGAGCTTGCTGGTCTGAGTTTTTAGATGGGAATTGCAAGATGACAATTCAGCTGCCTGTTTTTAACAACAGTAACGTTATCAAATGGTGCCAGCTGGAAAGGACATCTGGAGCTCATCTGGTCCAATACCTTGCTCTGCTGAGAGCTGTGACAACTCCAGCAGTTGTCTCCTCAAGACCTACCAATCATCTTTTCTTAATGCTGTTTGAATTTCTGTGAATAATTAAGTATCAGAGTCCCAGGGACTGGAACTTTAGAGATAGGGCTGGACTCAAGAACTACTGGTTGTTTCTGGGTGGATGAGACAATAATTTCTTCATGCCCCAGTTTGGAAGAGGATTACCACTGAAACCTTTAAAAAATTCTGTAGGATAAAAATCCCTGATGTCTTCCCAGGAGCACAGGGTCTAATAGGAACAGAGCAAATCTAATAGGAACAGACCAAGTCTTCACCTGGTTCTAAATACAGCTGAACATAGCTCATCAACAGTGTTATGGCCTTGTGCAGGGAAGATTTTGAGAAGAATTTCAGAGACTATAATGATACACTTTCAGAATTTGGTAGATGAAAGAGAAAACCATGATAAAAATCCTCCTGAGTGTCACAGAATTAAATCTCAATGGTGACTGAAGCTGATGATTCATGGGAACCTTGACGCTCTTTTAAAATAGCAGTTCCTATTAAAGACTGCTTACTGTCTTCACAAATCTCAGCAAGTGACCATTCAAAGAAATAAGTTCTGCTGCTATTATAGAGGGCACTCAAATGCCCTAGTCATGGAGCAGGGTTCTGTTTGGGGCAGATGTTGTAACAAATGCAGCCAAACGCCAGTCTCCATTCTCTGTGCCCTCACCCTTGCCACAGTGTCCTGCAACCCACGGATACCAACATGTCATCTGACTGAGACCCTTGCTCTGCACCAGAACCCTTGGGGTTTCTCCTGTCTTGGCTACAAGCCCACGGGGTGGGTCCATTTCTAGAGCCTCTATCTAGGTTCAGGTTCTTCTGAATGAGACATCTGTTGAGGGGTGAAGGCCCGACTCAGAGGCACTCACAGAATGGTCTTGAGGTAACCTTCCCAGGGACTGTCTTTCTCAAGAGATGTGGAACCAATACCACACGTCCAAAATGATCATTAGCCTTGGGTTGTTGTGAGTTGACATATTATTCTCAGTGGCAGTTCTTATCTTTGTAACTCAGAACAGCATTTGTGTTAAAATTGTTTAAAGGCAATAATATTTATGTGCTACAACAGGAACTGAATCTCTAGTGGCAGTTTTTAAAAATAACAGATATTCTGTCACACACAATGTAAAAACTCATGGCAACTGGAAAAAAAAAAAAAGAGCAGAATTAACTGCACCCATAACTTGCAATAAAATCCCATTGTGGATAACAGACATCTGCATTTATTATCAAGAAGCAGGACATACTATGGCTAAACTCCTCAGCAAATGCCAAACCACAGTCTTGGTAATCTCCCAGGTTTTCCACCAGGTGCCTATCAATAAAGCCTAGGGATCTGAGAGGATATCCAGATTTAAAATTGCAATTTCTATTGCTTTAAGCCTGAAAGGTGATACATATTTTTCTAACATCTTGTAGTTTCTGGAATACTCACTGGTGATCTTTCTGGCACAGCCTTTTGTGGGACATGTTTGATTTGCTGCCAGACTGCCACAGTGAAATTTCAGCTATATAAATGCGATGAAATCTAGCCTTTACATGCATCTGTCACCAGTAAGAAGGCAGAACCTGACCTCCTGAGGAATTATAGAGTCTCTTGAGCACTCTAGCCCTTTCTCAAGTCTAGTACAAAAGCTCTTTATATTATACAATAAGTGCAAAAAAGTTCCTTCTCCCTTATCTTTCTAATATCCTCTGCAGGTCTAAAAAATCTGAATTGCCAAAAATTTCCTGTTTCTCAGTCCTTCCACTTCTCCTTAAAAATCAGTTCAAACTGTCTCAACGAAATTTGAGAAGAGTTGCTGTTGAAGACAAAACCCATTTGTCTTTTAGGCCCAGAATAACTCCCTCCGCCTCTATTTGCCGGGATGTGTCTTTTTCCAGTACTTTGTCATCTTCTCTGTCTGATGGCTTATAAATCCAGGTCACGGATTTCTCCTATATTTATACCTTCTCTGTGGTATAAAGACAACTAGCACACTGGCACATTACATTTTTAAGGTGTATGACCAGATGGGATTCAATATGTCAAGAAGCAAAGGGCAAAGGCAGGAAATCCAACCAGCAATGAGTTGGTGGCTGAGGGAAGGGAATATTCCTGCAGAGGGCAAACTAAGAGATGGTATAGACCTTGAGTTTGCTGTAGCATTCCTAAAGAGAAAAGTTTGGTCAAAATACCCTCAAAAAGTGGAATAAAAAAGGTTGAAATCTAGACACCAAATACATTTATGTCTGTCCTAAATGGACAACAAATACAGGATGCTGATCTTAACACTTCTAGGCATGCTCAACTGTAATACAAGTTCTAGATAATGTGAGCCTGCACTGGTGCCCTTTCCATGATACAAACGTTTGCAGGAACTTTAAGTTTTCAGGCTCCAGTTTTCCCTGCTTGTGTTCAGAAAACAGCTTCCCAGCAGACCACGCTACCTGCTGGCCATGACATACAGAACAAGATCAGGTGAAGGGCAGGTCATAATTTGAAACATTTTGGCTCCATTAGGCTGATGTCAGAAGCAACAGGTGATCCAGACAGATCCTTATTGCTGGTTGTTTGAAAAGAGGAACTGAAATTCTCCTTTCCTCTTAATTACAAATAATAGCCAGAATATTTTCCTATCATGGCTGGTGAAATGGAGTTTAAAACCCCACAACAACCCCTTAGATCAAGCAGGTGGGTAACAGCTGACTCGGCAGAGAAAGTCTGCACAGTCCCATTCCTCTGTTCCCGCTTTTGCTTGGCTTAGGTGGATGCGACAGAGTAAGGGCAAACCACAGCAGGATCCAAGGCAGAAGGGGGTTTGCAGCAGGAGAACATCTTTCCTGGCACAAATCAGAGCCAAGAAAGAAAGAAAAAAATAAGTAGAGCTCACAAAGGGGATGCATTTTTGCAGAAGTAGAAAAGAGAATTGAGGAAGCTCCCCCCACTTCATGTGTGCAAGGAGAGGCTTGTACTCAGAGGAGCCCTGTTGCTTGCAAAGCTTTGTCAGACCACAGGGGCAAAAAGATGAGCAGTTCTAGGTTTTAGCAAGGACCCTGGGGCAGTCTAATCCAATACAACAGCAATACAAGGAGTTAGTTAAAACAGAGCGCTCACAAGCTAGTCAGACTAACCACTTCGACCTGAGTGTGCTTACTATGACACTCTCCGACTTTCTCACTAACCCTTCATCAGGCAGCTTCTCCTTGTTCTGAGCCTCCAGTGGCTCTCATCCAGTGTCTTCTTGGGTGACCACAATGGGAGCTAATGGTGTTCAAGCATATTTGCTCCTCAATCCTTGCTGCTGTTCTGGTCTCACTGCTTGGTACGCGATACAGAAACATCGATACATTCAAATTGCTTTCCAAAAGCAAGGGCTATCCACACATTGTCCTGCTGTGCACATGCAAACAATTATCCAGTCATATCAAGTATAGGTTAGCCATGCAGATTATTTATGTCTAGACTTCAAAGACTGCTCTACTGGGCAGGGGATATTCAGTGGTCTCTAGAACTAGTTTTTTAAGTATTTTCCTTTGAATGCTCTCATTTGACTACTGCAAACACACGAACTATGAGACAGCTGTTTGAGGCTGCTGCATCCCCATGCCGCTAGAGGATCCAACTTCCCAATTCCAATCCAATTCCGTGCATAAATTCCTAGCTCACAGCAACCTGTACTATATATTATAAAGGTCAGTCATTTGGGGACACGTGAAAAGAGGAAACACCTTGTAGCTTTCTGCAAGCCCAGGAGAATTACCAGACTATGAATGTCAGATTTCTCCTCTAACGTACAGACCTCTGGACTGATGGTTCATGGAGAGCCTCAGGTGCTACTTGGACAAGTAGTGGCTTCCAAGAAAAAATCAGAGCTCTTTTCTGCAATGGTTCAGTAATGAAGAGCACAAGAAAATATTTGGTAAACATATTACTCATGTGGAGGAAAGAGCTCTTTTGCAGTTTTGGGAAAAGAAATTATTTAGTCTAATTTTGATGTTGGAGTCTGCAGACAATCACTCTAACATAGTTCCTTTTATCATCATAATAATATGTTTTCCTTTCCTAGTGCTTATTTTTCTTCCTGATAGATATGATGTATTATGCTCTTGAGTTCCTTTAACAGCTCTTTTTTCTCTCTCGGTGCTGGTTTCTAAAATCATTCATTTTTATCCTGGCCTCACTTTACTGCTTAAGCATTTGTAATGTTTTAGCATTCCATTTATTTTAATTGATAGCTTAGCCAATCCAATAAAGGCTGTTTTCTCCCTGTTTAGACTGATGATGTGGCAGGATTAGAATCTGATCCAGGCTGCTATGGTGTAGCTGGCTTATCTTAGTGGGAGAGCTGGAACTCAGTGTTAAATCGCTGCAAGAAGAAACAGTTCCAAAGCTGCGCAGATTTCTCACAGTGCTTCCTACTCCAAACATCCTCACTCCCACTGGAAAGAAAAACAGCACAGAAAGGTGGCAGTGCTCATAAGCTGTGTGACTAGAGCAGTATCTTCTCAGATGAACAGTCTCTGAGCAGCCTCTGGTTCCACCGACTTGGCATATGATACCCTTAATAAAAGTGAAGCTAGGAATAGGCCCCAGCTGATATGGGATGAGGACTTTCCTCCTTGATCATATGTAACTGGTATAAAATCTCCAGTATTGTGGCCCAGCGCTCATAGCTCCTGCTGAATGCAAAGAGGAGGAGCTTTTTTGCCTGTCTTAGGGGTGAGCCAAGCTGGAGAGCTGGCATCTGAGAAGGAGAGAGTAGGAGCCTCCAGGAACCTGCAGCACCATCAGGAATGGGAAACAAGCAAAAGCCATAAGTAGCTGGTGTTCCCATTTAGCACTGCCCCATTAAGCAGTACTTTTTACTAGAAATAGCACCAACCTCAAGCATCTGTCTTTGGAAGGTATTGCAGTGAGAAACTTTTCCCAATTAAGTGACTAGAGCAGGGTGTTAAAAAGTGCCCAGTCTGGGCAACACTCAAGTAAAGAAAGTGATGTTGGTGTGACTTAAGCTGCAGAACAACAAATAAATAAGTACAACAGCGAGCATGCACACTTTTTTTAAAAAAACTCTCTCCAGAATAGCAACTTTGTGAAAGACACCTTTTTGTAAAGGGCCTGTTGTATATTGTACCAGTTCAAAGGGAGGAGAGGTTTGCTCCTTCACTGTGTTACCACTTGAGTCAGTGTCCGATTGGAAGATAGGCACATCAGCAATTTAATTGATATGCTGTGATTCGTTGAACACAACAGTTTGGAGAGAGCTCAGCATTTGGAAAAGGAAGGTTATTCAAATGCTGATGTGCTCTATCTCCAGATGTAATGCCTATCTGAGGGTGTTATCTGAAAGTATCCAGAGAGACGAGAGTTACTGAGGTTTTTCAAATGCCATGATGCTCGAGTCAGGATCTGATATCAGACCTCCCACTGTTCTCACTTGGAGACTTAGCTCAGCTCTCTGTTATTGTTTATTCTGCTCTTCTGACTTGCCCAACATCCTAAGACTTTAACCCAGTGAATAAACTGAAGGGAAATATTTATTCTTCTAGTGTTCCCATAAAACTCTAGTTAACTTCTTAACTCCAGTGTGGCGTTGGGTAACAAAAGTACCTAGCCTCAGGTATGTAGGCTGTAGTAGGTGTATCTCTCTCTTTTCTCCAGTTGAGTTTCCAGATGATTAAACATCCTGCACGTAGTGTATTCAAATTTCTTGAAGCCAGTCTTCTGTTTTCCAGAGGGATATGAAGCATTACCTTAGGTCATAGGACACATTCCCTGCATAAGGAACTTCATCCTGCAGAACAGAGATAAAACATATCCCGAGGGAGATACTCATGGACAACAGGTTTGAACTTGTGCTCTTCCAGATGAAGGCTGCTGACAGACTAGGGGTTATCCCAACACATTACTTTGTTAACTTGATTGTGCCTTAGTTTCCTGTATCACTCTTTCCTTTTTTTTCCCCTGAGGAGTGCTTTTTCTCCCCTCAGTCTTTTTGGGTTCTCCACCTGTCTTCATGTTAAAGAGCAAGCTTCTTAAATTACTCATGGTACCTGCATGCCCCCAACCCTTGAGATGTCCCATTTTGAACAGAAAATTAATGCTGTCAGCAAACAAAACCTTTTTGCCTTCTGGGCAGAATATAAAAAAGAATCTGCTTATTGTTATTCCTTCTTAATATTTTTTCAAAAGAAAATCCCAGTAAGATTCCAGGTCCACATCTGTCAAACATATACAGACCAGAACCATGCCACCAAGCAGTGGCTGAAAAAACTTGCTTTCAAAAGTTTCTTAATGCATTAAAGCATTAGCTGATATAAAACTTTTCCACCTAACCTGGACACAATTAATTACACCATCAGTAAAACCAAACATCATTTTTCCAGTCAAACATAATAAGTTAAGGCAAGTCCACTCATTTTTGCTTAATAAGGATGCCAAATTATTTTGCAAGTATGTTGTTTTTGTCTTAAATCCTATCAGTGCAAATAGGCAGAAACCAATTAGTAGTTTATTAGTCTCTTAAGGTGTTAGTAATTCTTATTATACAATAAATCAATGTTTCTGCATTAGTCTTCAAACACTGATTAAGCAACATACTTAAACACAGACTTAACTCCAATTACGGGAAGAGTCCTCCAAAGTTAAGCATATGTTCAAGCATGTAAATTGTAAAATGCATGTCATGTTCAGCCTAAGAGCTATAAAACTAAAGGCACTCCAAAGTGAGGAAAAATTCAAGCTGACATGCCTCCTACTGTTATAGCTTTTCAAAAGGTACAGGTACGTCTCTGTTCCTGTCCCCACTACTGCATTGTTAGTTGATGGTAAGTCAATCCAGAATAGCCTTGCGGGGAGAGGAGCAAAGAACATTGCTGCAGGTCCTAGAGCAGGGTGTTAGGTAGCACACCATGTAGCGGTGGGAGAAGAGACGTGCCCGGGCCTCACACCTGTTTGGAGCCCCTCGCACTACCATTGTGGCTCTGAGCCACCCATGTATTAGAGTAAGCTGAGCAAGGAGTGCCCAAAGCCTGTAGCATGATAAGGCATGAAGAGGGTACTCTACAAAGAGCTCTGTCTGAATTTGGAGATAAGCAGTATATATTTCTCACTGAGGTTTCAGACCTCCAGCCCACGAAGAAGACAAGGCAGAGCTGAGCAGTGCCTATGGGGCAGTCATGGCTCTGGTCAACACCAGGCTGAGCCAGGTGCTTTCAGGCTGACCCAGCAGAGTTCACCACCACCAATGGCAAGGTCTGCAGTCTGGTCAGTCCTGACATAGGCAGCATGATTGCCTATAGGATTTCTGTACTACCACACTAGCAGCCTGCCCATATCCATCCCCCTGAAGGGGGGGGATGCAGACAGTGATTCAGAGAGTGGAGAACAACAGTACCACCTTGCGTATGTCTTTTACTTGTACAAAATGACTGAAGCAGGCAAGTGGGTTTTTTTTTTCTTTTTTTTTTTTTTTTCAAAAAAGAAGAGCCAAAAGATTTCATCTTCTCCCTGAAATGATTCATGCTGGCATAGTAGACATTTAAAGATAGGTAACATTTGCTGTATCAGAGAGTTTTATTGCCTGCCTTTATAGCACTGCCATTTCTTGGGGCTGTCCTTTATTGTACCCATCAGTGACCTACTAAATGGTACCAAATTAAAAAAGTACAGTAAATTATTTATGTTTTAAAAGCTCTGAACTTGACAGAAATCCTCATGTGAGCAGAATAACACATTTTGAACCAAATAACTCAGTTTAAACATGCTTTTCTTATGTCAGTGAAAAGTAGTACCTATTAGAGAAAATAAAAAAGGTACATCTCTTATCCAGTACTTTCTCTTTGCCATGTCTGTGTCAGCTCTGTTTCCTCACCTTGATATTTTTGGGGTCATAGAATTTGACTCCACTACTGTATCCACTGGAGAACTCATGACCTAGCTGATGTTCTTACTAAGATGTAGAAATGGGATGACTAAGATCAAACGTGATTTCCTCTGTGTTACTGCTGAAGACATTCTTTATTGTCTCACTCGTTTTCAGAAGAGAGAGGAGAGAAAGAAATCTTCGTTATCCCCTTAAATCTGTGGACACCGTTTTATCCAGTTAACCAGCAAAACATGATACAGAGGTCCACTGAGTTCATCATGTGTTACCGTCACCTGGCTGTGAAACCCCTGAAGGCACCCAAGCACAATGCTGCTCCTCGTGGAGACTACATCGTTGAAGCACACAGATGCCTGTGCCCCTCAGAGGCTCCACGTCTGGCCCCTTGCCCATGCTTCTGGTGCTTCTATGCCTCTTCCACCATGACTCCCAGTCCTGCTGAATTGAGAGGAGTACACTCACTGCCTCCATCATTTGGGTTACCAGTCTGTCTATTAGTAACCCACAGGCAGACGAGCTTCATTGCAGCACGGTGCGTCTCTGGCATCTTGCATCCTAGAAAAGTCATAGAATCATAGAATCCTTTAGGTTGGAAAAGACCTTTAAGATCATCTAGTCCAACCATTGACCCTACTCTATCAGGTCTGCCACTAAACCATGTCTCTAAGCACCACATGCGCACGACTTTTAAACGCATCTAGGGCTTGTGACTCAACCACATCCCTGGGCAGCCTGTTCCAATGTTTGATAATTCTTTCAGTGAAAAATTTTTTCCTAATGTCCAGCCTAAACCTCCCCTGGCGCAACTTGAATCCATTTCCTCTTGTCCTATCGCTCGTTGCTTGGAAGAAGAGATCAGCTCCCATCTCACTACAGCCTCCTTTCAGGTAGTTGTAGAGAGCAATAAGGTCTCCCCTCAACCTTCTATTCTCCAGACTAAACAATCCTAATTCCTTCAGCCGCTCCTCATAAGACATGTTCTCCAGACGCCTCACCAGCTTTGTTGCCCTTCTCTGGACATGCTCCAGCACCTCAGTGTCCCTCCTATACTGTGGCACCCAAAACTGAACACAGTACTCAAGCTGTGGCCTCACCAGCGCCGAGTACAGGGGCACGATCACTTCCCTACTCCTGCTGGCCACACTATTCTTGATATAGACCAAGATGCCGTTGGCCTTCTTGGCCACCTGGGCACGCTGCTGGCTCATGTTCAGCCGGCTGTCCACCAGGACCCCCAGATCCTTTTCCTCCAGGCAGCTTTCCAGCCACTCCTCCCCAAGCCTGTAGCGTTGCCTGGGGTTGTTGTGACCCAAGTGCAGGACCCGGCACTTGGCCTTGTTAAACCTCATGCAGTTGGCTTCAGCCCATCAATCCAGTCTGTCCAGATCTCTCTGCAGAGCCTTCCTACCCTCAAGCAGATCAACACTCCCACTTAATTTGGTGTCATCTGCAAACTTCCTGAGGGTGCACTCAATTCCCTTGTCCAGATCATCAATAAAGATATTAAACAAGGCTGGCCCCAAAACTGAGCCCTGAGGAACACCGCTTGAGACCTGCCGCCACCTGGATTTAATGCCATTCACCACAACTCTCTGGGCTCGGCCATCCAGCCAGTTTTTAACCCAGCAAAGAGTACACCTGTCTAAGCCACAGGCTGCCAGTTTCTCTAGCAGAATGCTGTGGGTGACTTGTCCTTCCAACCCCAAAGTGGTGGGAGGTGGTGTTGGATGAGGGAAGTTCTTCACACAGTTCTTTGGAGTCTGCACCACATAGAAGTGGTGAAACTGCTGATGGTCACTCTGTGTCTGGCAAACAATACAATTTCATAACTTTGCACCAATGCTTGCCCTCCAGAAATGCAGCCTACAATGGCAACGATTCAGTGGAAACACGTCTCATCTCAGCCACATCAGTTTGGATTTTATTCCTCTGTCACCAGCACCCTCTGCAGGACAACCAAAACCAAAAAATCTCATCAAAGGCCCTTCTGTTTTCTGACTATCCCATGATACGAGTGCTCAATCACAAGGATCTCCTCACCAGATTCGTGGTTCTTTCTTCCTGATACTAGCTACCTGTGCTGAGCAGCACACTGCAGAAACACAGGTGTATGAGAGGGCAGGTACAGTGCCCACTGTCTGTATTGGTGGCACAGGAAAATGTGCTGCTTTCCTTTCTCATTACTAGACCAAAGTTATCACAGGACCTTGTATGTACTTTTTTTTTCCCCAGACAATTATTTTTCTTTCATGAGCTCAAGTCACTTATTGCTTTGACAATAAAAAAAAAATCAGTAAGATGCTTATTAAATCTACAGCTGGTAAGACGCACTGCAAGGCTGATAGGCATTGCCATTTTGGGTGTCCTGCCACGTAGTCATTTACTCTGTAGCTGTAGCTACCTCATGATAATCTTTCCCAGTCAGCAGTCAGAATATCCTTTCTGAAGGCCTACTTCTGTGTCTTGGAGATATAACTACCTCCATTTCACAAGATATGACTTTCTCAGGACCTGCTCTGAGACCCTGAATGTTGCTCTTCAGCCATGCCAGGAGCTAGGGAGCATCTCGAAGCTCAATGGTATTTACTCAAAGTGTGAAGAGTGTTTTTTAAAGTTTGCATTCTCTGATGTGAATGCACAGCAAAACCAAAGCAAAACAACCTCCTCTAAACAAGCCTCAGGAACCCACCAGACCATAAATCATGATCATACAAGTCTCTCCCTTTGGCAGAGAGGGTGACATTATGAACAATATACTAAAACTGTTAATTTTATTTTTCATCAGTTCTGGAAAGTGTTTGGGTGTCAGAGCAGTACACAGCAGGTTCAAATGCAATGTTGTCTATGTCAGCTCCCCAGAGGAATGAGGTGGGATTAATTTTAATGCAAACATTCACATCACAGTTACTTGTTACTTATTTTCACATATAAGTAATGAATAGATTCTTGGAGGAACTTGCACAGCGCCACTTGAACACCCATCTTAGTGCCTAAATTGGGGGTGTAGACTTGGGCTCATTCCCTCCTGTCTTTAATCATCTGGCTGAGGTGGTAAGGTTGGGAATACAAGTACTCTTTAACTCACTAAAGGGACTGGAGGGAACCTGCAGAGGACAAGCTGCCCCAGCTGAAAGCTGAATCATCTTCTCAGCTGTCACCTCGCTCCACTCACTCCACACATATCTCTGGGCAAACACACTTCTAGCTTAGGCATCTTGGTCAGGTGGGCCTTGCATCACCCATACAGCTCTGTACAGACAGTAGTGATGTATCCAGGGAGATGTCTTTTAGTGCTTGTCCTCAAGCTTTGGGATCAATACCACTAATTTGTACCTAAATCTTAACCATTACTGTGCATCAAATCTGCCAGATGCAAGTCAATATATTCTTCTGCTAACAATCTCCTTTTGTCTTGTTGACAAACCTTCCCTATGGTACCCTTAAACTAGCACAGGTTAAATATATACAAACTATTTTAAAATAAGAAGCTTTAAGAAGAAGGAAATCAGAGCCTATATTACTGTGGCAGAACGTGTATCCGGCAGTGCTGAACGCAAGCAGACAGCTCATTGCTGTGGGAGGCGCAGCACTGTAGCAGCTACTTGCCTTTCGTAAGTGGAAGAAGGGAAGGCTTCTGCACAAGACATGAGACAAGACACTCTCTGGTGTGCCAAGTCTCCGTCCTGAGCCCAAGTACGTCCAGAGGCTGCAGCACTGAACTTGACATTTAAGAGGACTGCAGTATGAGGACTGAGGAGGCACTTTTTGAAGTGGTAGAGCAACCAAAATTTGTGAAAATGTTCCACAGGTTGATTCAGAGCATCCAGGTCAGGAGCTTCACCCTCGTCACTGAATTGACAGGAAACTCAAAAGGAGAAGCCTGGCTTTATGCTGGGTGAATGTGCTTCCTGATATGTTCGCATACCTCTGGAGTGCCCATTTCTCGTGTGAACCTTGGATTTTTTCTGTCTCGTGCTCTTTGATTGGTAGAGGATGGAAAGTCCTTGACTGTAGGGCCCCACTTCAGCTATTTCCTCTCCATGGATATGTATAGTATGACATTTATAGATGCAAGCTTTTATGTGCATACTTACGTGGATGGGAAGTCAGTGGCTAGGCAGAGAAACACCTGGAAGTATGTCTTTAGTCTGAGCCCATTTTCCGCCTACACCCCTTTTCCTTTTAGGCTCTCCTCTGATGATTTCATTCTGATACTATTTTTGATTTTTAATGTCTTTTCTCCTCTTCCATCCAATCCTTTCCCTCTATTCACCTCTGTTTCTTCTCTAAGCTCCCTGAACGCCTTTGTTTCCCACACAGAAGTGGCAGCATAGGGGTTGCTTGTCTATTTTTATTTCCCTTTTGATTTATTTCCCACCCCCCCTCCCCCCCCCTCCAGTTTGTGTTTTTCTTCTTTTAGTTCCCCCTTCTGAATCACTTTTCTGTTTTGGTCTTTGCAGAACCATTATCCTCTGAATCGACTTTGCTCTTGACTATTCAACACCCTCTGGGCTGACTCAGCCCAGGCTGTGTGGGAACTGATTGGGAGTGAATCAGCAGCTCAGTGCTCAGAAGGGAATTAACAATCTATTTACTCTCAGATGATTCCTGTCTTTCCACCTCCACCTCCAGTGACCATTTTCCAAATAAAACTATTTATAAACCTCAGATATATGAACAGGCAGAGTGATAGAGAAGGGCTGGAAAAGTTGCGTTAAGGCAGTAGGTGGCTGAAACCATTAAAATTTTCAAGTGGCAATAGCTAAAATTAGCCCAAGTGGAGAGAAGATTATTAGCTAGGAGACTTAAGGGTCCTACGCAGCAGGTGGTCTGTTTTCAGAAATCAAAATGTTCTAAAACCCAGCAAATATCTTTCACATTCAAGTGTTATTTTATTCAACTCTAATTACAAAAATGGTCTTTCCTCATGCGGAAGTATCACAAAGCCGTAACAACAACAAGCATGTATACACGGTGGGAATTTTTATACTATATGGAAACTTTTTGTGATAAGGTTTTGAAGTATAGTTTCTGAATACTTCATTTCTAGCACAAAGGCCCTTTTCAGACATGTACTTGGAGCATCCAAAGGATGAAAATCACAGAACATGCAGAAGCTATTCTTCAGCAAAGCCAGATTCCTCTACCTCTGCCTCTGGGGAAATGCTCTTGTTAATAGGATGTTTCCTAATTCTTTTTCATAGTTTAATAATATTGTACTGCCTGCTGTTCCTGCTACATTGGATGCGTGAACACGCAGGAATACATCGCCTACTGTTGACAAGGGGATAAACCAGGAGCTAATCTATAAAGTCAAGGTCTTACAATGGCATAAAGGGGATATAAGCGATCAGAGGACTGATTCTGCAGAGAAGTGGGAACAGCTTTGGAATGGCTACTTCTGTAATGGCTGTAGTCTGAATTTGACAGATACGCCTCTAGAAGAAACCATGAGGTCTTTCCCTGGTTTGTAACGTAATTGGAATGAACTTGTTCTGTTTTATTCCCCTTTAAAATGACTGTGATCAGTGGCTCAGAAGCAATTAGAAAAAGCAGAGCCTTGTCGTTTCCCTGAGTTTTTAGGCTTAGAGAACAGGATGATCATCAATGAAAAATCCTTGAAAATTCAACAAGACTCTTGTGCTTCACCCTCTGTTCTTTACCTCAGTTGAACATATGTCCATGGCTGGCCTGTAATTACAGTACTGCCAAATGAAACAAATTGAAGGGGGAGTACAAAACATAAACCCAAAGCTGGAATAGAAAACATTTGCTTTAAGGGAGCATCCTTTGATTAGTGAGATGGAGGGTCCAAACCTTTATTTAGGAGGAAATGCCTCAAAATATTCTGTCTTTGGCATTTGGTAAACATTAAGTTTTTAACCAGTTCAATCTGAAATGGGCTTTGAATGTTACTTCTAGAAGCAACTCTCCTTGTAAATACACTGTCACAGGCCTGCCACAGAAGAATGGCCAGGGACCAAGCCAGCGTAAATTGCTGATAATGCAATTACTTGAAACAAGAAGGTACCACAGGAGAACCACTTGCTTAGCTTCCACTTTCAGAGTTATTCCCAGGTGATTAGAAAACAGATTAAGAGAGCTGTGAATACAGAAGAAAAAGAAGACAAGATGGTTTGGGTTTTTGACAAATTTTGTAGTGCCCATAGGGCAGGTAATACACTGACTTCAGGAAAAGTTTTGCAGAGAGTTGAAGGAATTACTGGTCCTTCAGTTACTACTTGTGCATCATTAGAGGGGAGGAAAGAGAAATATTAGTTTTTTGAAGCAGAGAAATAATTTCTTACAGGTCAAACCCATTTCAATGGGTTTTACATTTTGGAAGCTAAGGTTTTAGTTAACAACAACTGAGCTTTACAGAGCAATCTCTGGAGAATAACAATTCAACTGTTTAGAAGCACACTGACCTGCTAAGCAAATGTCTGGAGGGTTGGAAATAGAATATATTTTAGGGCCAAGAAAATAAGAGATTTTACTACTTGCATTTTCTTCCTCACTACTTTACTCAAGGAAAAATCCCATTACAAACATAATTACAGACAAATTGTCTAGCTCTTGCACAAATAGACCGTTAATGAAAATGTATCCTAAGAAGGCCAGCTAAGGTTTCCAACTGACAACATGCTTCAGTGTCACATAATGTGATTTTGTTGCAGACTGGTTACTGAGAAAAAAAATGAAAAGAAGGAACTCTGAATTAAAAAAATAGAGCTGTTTTCTCTGCAAACAGAACCACTAAGGAATGGACATTGACATTCAACAGAATAATCAATTGCATTAGCCTTTCAGCTGCTCATGGTCCCAGTGCAGTGGGAGCAAGATACAGACTCATTCTAGGCTCCTTTCTTCTGCCTGAACTTCTGTTTGGTTTTTTTTTGTTTTTTTTTTTTTTTTTTGAGGACCATCTGTTCTGCATATCAAATTCATAAGAGAAAAATCTTTTCAGTTTTAGAATTTTAAACCACTTTATCTCCCTCTTCCTTTTTCTTAGTCTTCTTGTTAGTTCTAATTTTAAAGGTGTATTTGAAATTAAAAGTCAGAGAGTGTGTTGAAGTGAGGAGTTGTGTGGCCAGTTAGGGAGACTGTATACACTTAAGGTTTAAGGATACACCTTCAGACCTGAGTGCTTTAGTGCTCATTCTGCCTTGGCTTACTGCAGCCACAGCAGAGGCAGTGTGATGGGGGTGGTTCACAAAAGCCCACACAGAGGTCTCCCGAGGCCCAGCGTCTCAGATCCCAGTGGGAGGCAGGGGCACGTGTGTAGCCATACATGAAGCCAACTAAGAAGCAGCAACTGCCTGCATAAAGTTTTACTGGGGCTAAAGGTCCAGGCCAGGCAGTACAAATATGAATCCACCATCTCTCCTCAAGAGCTCAACCTCTGTTGGCACAGAGCTTGGCCTCAGTTTTCTGAGGCTTTTAATGACAAGTGGCGTAAGAGAAAAGTCAAATAGAAAAAAACCCCAGAGCTCTACTGGTGGTGGCTGCTGCTGTCTAGAAAAGAAGAGAGGCACCTAAGAAAAAGAGGTTCAGGCTGTGCAGAGGGGAAAGAACAGCATCATGGAGACTAAAATATCTTTTTATGCACCTCACACCATTAGGGCATAAATGAGCCACCTGCCTGATGACCCATCCCAAGCCTCAGGAAGATGTGTTATGCTCCACACCAAGATCACCAGCCCCATGGAATGGCAGAGAAATCACAAGGTCACTCCTCTCTCATGCTGTTTTTCAGCAAAGGCTTGAATTTGTTTTCCCAAAGAGATCATCAGGACTGACTCAGACTGCCTGGTATTTGAATGATATCGGGAAGCTGGCCTCTGTAGAAGCTAGAGACTTTAGTCATTAGCATAGTGAAGGTATTTTTTGATACTGTTCCTGGCATGCATTCAGAAACATTACCACACCACCAAAATACCTAAATAGTACAATTTGCTCAGAGTGGACTTTCAGATGACAGCAGCTGGAACCAACCAAAACCTATTAGAGACTCACTTAACAGGTACAATTCCTGGCCACAATCACTGTCCTCAGCTAAGCAGATCTGGATACTGACTTATTCCTCAAATGTTTCAGTCTGTGTCTAATAGAAAAGATGGTGAGACTGCTGGGGTCTCCTCTGCACGATTTTCCTTCTAGAACTATCATGCAGTGCCTTTTCTTGCGTATCACATACTACATGCTTTTCAGGACAGTGAATGATCACTGCCATCATCTCACAGAGAGCGATGTAAACTAATTGTGCAAGTGCACATCATTGTGACAGACACAGGACCACAAAAAAAATGACAAGCGATGTCTAGCACAGGCAGACACCCTGGGTGCCACATACAGAAGAGCGTTATTGTCAGCACAGTGCTGTGTCCCACTCCTAGACTGCAGCACAGGTAAAGGAAATAGGATATGATTGGAACATCATCTTCTGGCTAATCCCAGCTGTTGGGTATCGATGGAACCTGGCCACAAGGCTTCTTTATTTTATGTGAAGGATCAGGCTGGTCCAAGAATGGCAAAGCCACATATGAGCCGGAAATTTGTCCTTCCCTTTCTTAGTTCTATACAGAGCACTGCTATGAGACCGTAAAGGTGGATGAACTGCCAGTGAGTTGATCTAGATTTTCCTTTCAATACCACTGAGATGATATTCCTCCTGTAATCTCATTCATTTCTGATAAAATTCTTTTTCCAAAACTGTATAGTTCCAGCTGAACAATATTTTTTATACTAGTTCTTGATATGGCATACTCGAAAGGAAAAAAAAATTTGCTCTGTTTTCTTACAAATAATTTTTTCTCACCCTGTACAGGAAAGCGAAAGATAAATACAGCAAAACTGTCCTGATTGAAGGCCATATTTGTGCAAAATTAAATAAGCCTCTCAACAGCCATCAGACATAATACTGGTTTTGAAAACAATAACATCGTAGGGTTCGGATCCTTCAAATTTCTTCTCAGCTGAAGAAAAAGAGAGACACTCCAGTGCAAAAAGCAAAGATACACCTAATCTTGGGTCCTGACACCACTTTCTGTACAGCTCAACAGTTCTGTTCTTCTTGCCATACATTGCCCCCTTATGGACAACAAGTGACCAGAAACAGAACAAAACCTGATTCTTGAAAAAAATCTATTTTTAATAAACGATTTATTGGAAAATATGTGTTTCTCATCTCCCAGGTGGAAGAAGGATTACTGTAAGAAGTAGGAAGTGGAGGCCAGGAGAGTCATCGTGAGTCCGCTGCTATTCCAGAGCAACTTCAATGGCTTGGATGCTGGAATACGCAAGAGCCTAATGACAGTTACAGTGACACAAGGCTGTTGGAAGACAGAAGCAGAGCCCAAAATGACCCTAGTAATAGGAAGAGGGTGAAAATCCTGAAGAACAAGAACAACTCTGAACTTAGGTAAGAATACATGGTTACACATACATAGGGTGGGAACAATATGTTTTGCAGCAGTATTTCAGGAATGGCTCTGTAGGTTTCACTGGATCATAAGCTGAACAGCCTTGTGCTGTTGGACAAAAGGTAAACATTTCATGGGAGTACGTAAACTTAAGTAAGACTTAAGGAAAAAACTCTTCTTGACTCAGTACTAGATGGCCTCCATTTCTTGTATTAGGCAGTAGATGCCAGAAAAAAAACCCAAAAACCAAAACCACAAAAAGAGCAGACCAGTTGGAGAGCACCCAGAGAAGGAAAAGTCACTGTTCAGAGGTGTGGAAAATATAACTTCTGAGAAAATAGAACAAAAATTGGATTTAAGCAAAAAAAAGATTGAACAGAGACACAATAATGTAAAAAAGTATCTGCAGACTGGAAGGAAATAGATCTTTCTGCATGACACTTGTAAGAAAGGTTATATCATAGCAAGAAACACTTACATTTGGTACAAGGAAAAAGTCTGGAACCACAAGGAAAATCAAGTACCAGATCGTTTGTCAGAGAGGTTACGGAATTTAAAATTTTATTGGACAAGAGAACCTTCCTGAGCAAAGCGATGATGAATTCTGCACAACAGCCTTCAAGACTGTGGGCCTAAAAATAGCTCAGAAATGTTGCCACAGAGACCATATAAGATGCTAGTTAAGACTGCCTTAATATTTATAGAAGGAACTCCGAGGCAACTTCTTAATATTTACAGATAGGACTCTAAAGAGTGGCAGAGCAATGTAAACCACGCATAAGAATGGACCTATTGAAGGATAATGAAAACAACAGCAAAACTGAGAAGTGTGAGATAAGTTAGCTAGGATGCTATCAGAGTTTTAGAGTAAGTTTTTAACATAGAGAACATTTGAAGCACAGCTGAGAAGCACATTTTTTTCCTTTTGTCTCCTTCCTTTGTATACAGTGTCTTGTTTTCACGACAGGGAGAGATGCAATAAGAGGGAAAGAGAAAGAGCACATATTCTTTACCCTCCAGATGAGGTGCAAAGTATCAGTGGGAGTCCAGCTTCAGGCAGTATTGATAACCCAGGACAAGCATCTCTTTACCAGTAGTCTTGCAGCTGGAGCATACTCTGAATGGACTGTGTCAGACATCTCTGGACATGTCCATTATTCACTGGAAAATAACTGTTGCTTCCAGTCTGGCTCAGCAATTGCTCCTTTCCTTCATCTGTCTCTCTGCAAGGCCAGTTCTAGGGCTCTGGAAGAAGATCAGTAGACACTGCACCTTATGGAGCAGGTCCCCTGTGGCAATTTTACAGGTGAGGGGACAGATCCCTCAACACCAAGCAAGTACTGAGCCTCAGCCTGGCCCCAGCTCCCTACTAGGTGCATGGACAGTGTTTCTCAAGGCTGGACTAATGCTACCCATCCTCCACTTTGACATGCTGGTGCTGAGAGAGTGGCCAATTGCCTTCATGGACATTGAATAAAGATTCAGCAGTTTTTGGGGTGTGTTTGTTGCAAAGCCAAGTGAATAGACTTCATTGAATTGTATTAAAGAGAACAGACTCAGAACAGCCTGCGTTCTGACAGCAGGACTCCTGTTACAGACCTATAAGCAATAATCTTACTGAGGAAAGAAGTGAGCCTTCCTCATGTGCCCAGAGCACCAGGGAAGTCTGCAAGGCAGTGGCTGGCTCTGAGCTGTGTTTGTTTCAGATAGTGATACAGATTGTGGTGTGAGGAATAAAGCCATTGATATCTTCTTGGAGATGAATGTGCTGAGAGCCACTCACTTTACAGTTGCAGCTCTCCTCCTCCTTCCTGGAAGGAAGTCACAGCAACCAACTCCCAGGCTGCAAAAGATTTGTTTTCTCTTGAAGAGGCTCTTGGTTGCTAAGCAGTAACTATGTGGGCATTAGACCTCCACAAAATCTTGGGGAACTGCCTCACCAGAATGTCATGGTGAAGATCAAACATCCCACTGAGATGTGATTACATGCAAAGTTTCCGTTATGTAGTGCTAATTTCACTGCAGCAGCTTAAAATAATCTTTCTTAAGGGGTTAGAGAGGAGACTTTTATTGAGAGCTTGGGCAGGTGGATTAGCATGGTGATCAATGGTATGAAGTTTAGCTGGAAGCCTGTAACTAGCAGTTAGGGCTCAATATTGGGTCCAACATTGTTCAACATCTTTATTAATGAATTGGATGATAAGGCAGAGTGTACACTCACCAAGTTTGCTGATGACACAAAACTGGGAGGAGTGGCTGATGTGCTAGAGGTCAGACTGCCATCCAGAGGGACCTTGACAGGCTGGAGAAATGGGGTGAAAGGAACATCATCAAGTCCAACAATAGGAATTGCAAAGTCCTGCTGCTGGGGGCGAATAAGCACCAGTATACGTTGGGGACTGACTGGAAAGCAGCTATACAGAAAAGGACCTGGGGTTCCTGGTGGCCCCTCAGGACTGTGGCCCTCCACCTGGAGCGATGCCTTTGTGCAGTGGCTTGGCTGGCAGGTGTGTTGCAGGTTGCATGGATGATGGCTGTCCCAGGGTTGTGGGCACCACTGAAGGCTCACAGGCAGTTCCTTCACCTTCCCTGACCACCTCCTGCAGGTACTCTGTGTTAGCTCGAGTCATGCTGGTTGTCTGGGGAGAGTGCAGGGGGCAGGGGAGTCTTGGACTGTGGGAAGTGACCCTGGGGGGAGCCGAGGGGGACAGGCAGGTGGGGAGGGCAGCCCTTGGGGCTGGCCGTCCCACGGGGCTGCTTCTGCTGCCACTTTTCAGCCTGCAAGGAGACCCTTCGGGAGGCCCTTTCCTCCCCTCTCCCTCTGTATCCTGGGGCTTTCTTTGCTTTTCCATGCCCTGCACCAGGAAAGCTCAGGCACTTTGAACCTCTCTCTTGGCAGGACATGGCATCAGGTGCTGAGGAGCCTCCTGAGCGGAACGACCCTACTGTGACAGCAGCCACCAGCCAGCTGCAGCGGGCAGAGTGGTGGGAGACAGTGGCAGACGACCTGTGCTCCATCTGCCTGAACAAGATCCACAATGCAGCCTACATCGACATCTGCTTCCACACCTTCTGCTTCAGCTGCATCCAGCGGTGGGCTGCCATGAGAGCTGCGTGCCCGCTCTGCAGGCAGCCTTTCCACCGCGTCCTGTACACGGTGAGGGTGGACAACATCTACCAGGAGTACGTGGTTGACTTGTCCGCTCGCCGGCAGAGGGCTGTAACCAGGGAACAGGTGCACAGCAGATCACTGCAGCGGCGCTACCATCTGCGCCCAAGGCCCACCATCAATGACCCCACAGCAGGGAGAAGGGGGCCTGTGGGGAGGGACCGAGTGGCATGGGGGGATGCAGCTCCAAGGACCTCCAGTGCCTCTGCCCAGCAGGCTGCAGGCCCAGCCAGCCTGGTGGATGGACCCATCCTCCACTTTGACATGCTGGCACTGAGAGAGCGGCTGATTGCCTTCGTGGACATTGAATAAAGATTCAGAAGTTTTTGGGGTGTGTTTGTTTCAAAACCAAAGTGCAAAACATTGCAGCGAATGCTTTTAAGCCTCCCCACCTCCCCCTTCCAACCAACAGGGCAGGGCTGTCCAAACCCCTTGGCCATCAGCCAGGCCACCTGTTCTGAAGACCTGCGAAGTTGGGTGCCATGGCAGAGGCCATGCTGACAACCCTGTCCCTCCTGGGGCCTCCTGCTGGCACTTCTGCACCCAAATGGCCCCTGTCATCCTCCAGTCTCAGCCCACTGAGCCTTTCTCTGACAGTTCTATACAACAATAGCCTGACTCCTCCAGCCCCAAGCCCTGTGGCCATGGCCGGAAGCTGGGAAACATCATAGAATCATAGAATAATTTAGGTTGGAAGGGACTTTAAAGATCATCTAAGTTCCAATCCCCCTGCCACGGGCAGGGACACCTTCCACAAGACCAGGTTGCTCAAAGTGCCATCCAACCTGGTCTTGAGCACTTCGAGGGATGGGGCATCCACATCTTCCCTGGGCAACCTGTTCCAGTGTCTCACCACCTTGAGAACAAAGAATTTCTTCTTAATATCTGATCTAAATCTACCCTCTTTCAGCTTAAAACCATTATATTTGATCAATAAAAAGTAGGATATCCTGGTCTGAGGGAAAAAAAAAGCGAGTTTCTGTTCAGTGATTTTACTTTGCAGCTCAGCCTCTTCTAACTAACTGAACTCTCTGAAATTAACAGCATATTGTCTAGACACTGTTTGGTCCCAGAGAGACAAGACCTGATTGTTTCTAATTTACGCCAAGGAATGGTATGCAGAGAGGCTCTTGCTTATACTTATTGCTATAACAACCAAGGTCAGCCAACTTTGTTATTTGCCCCATTGGAGGCTCAGAAGTGGAAAAGTGTAGAGGAGTCACATCTGCAGGGAGAAGCGGACAGGACAGTTGACCGAAAACTGACCAACAGGGTATTCCATCCCATGTGCATCATGCTCAGTATAAAAGCTGAGGGATCAAAGGGGTCAGCCTCTTTCTTCAATGGTCAGCATCCAAGGAGGACTGTCTGTTTGTCTGCCTTTGATCCCAAACCGTGCATTCCTGAATCCAGATCCAGAATCCAGTTCCTGCCCATGGCTAAGTCCAGTTTGGGACATTCTCAGTGCTTGCCGGTGATGTGATTGTCATCGTGGGAGTTTGATATGTTTTTGTATGCATTGTATGTATTTGATAATTTTCTTTTTATTATTTTATTATTAGTATTTCACTAAAGTAGTTTAGGTTTTTTTCTAAACTTTGAAGTGTCTTTCTCTCTCTCCCTCCTTTCCTTGAAGGGAGAGGTGGGGGAGAACATCTGTCGTTTATTTCAGTGGCCAGTCTGGCCCAAACCACAACACCCTTGTCCTATCACTACGTGCCCTGGTAGAAAGTCCCTCTCCAGCTTTCTTGTAGGCACCCTTCAGATACTGGAAAGCTGCTATAAGTTCTCCCCAGAGCCTTCTCTGCTCCAGGCTGAACAACCCCAGCTCTCTCAGCCCGACTTCACAGGAGCGGTGCTGTAACCCTCTGATCATCTTTGTGGCCCTCCTCTGGACCTGCTCCAACAGGTCCATGTCCTTCTTGTGCTGGGGGCTCAAGAGCTGGACATGGTACTCCAGGTGGGGTCTCATGAGAGAGGAGTAGAGGGGTAGAATCACCTCCCTCAACCTGCTGGCCATGCCTCTTTTGATGCAGCCCCGGATACGGTAGGCTTTCTGGGCAGCGAGGCCACATTGCCAGCTCATGTTGAGACTCTCATCAACCAACACCCACAAGTTCTTCTCCTCAGGGCTGCTCTCAATCAATTCTCCTCCCAGCCTGTGTTTATGGTTGGGATTGCCCCGACCCATGTGAAAGACCTTGCACTTGCCCTTGTTGAACTTCATGAGGTTTGCATGGGTCCACCTCTCAAGCCTCTCCAGGTCCCTCTGGACGGCATCCCTTCCCTCCAGCATGTCAACTGTACCACACAGCTTGGTGTCGTTGGCAAACTTGCTGAGGGTGCACTCAATCCCACTGTCTATGTCATCGAAAAAGTTGTTAAACAGCATCAGTCCCAGTACTGACCCCTGAGGAACGCCACTCATCACTGGTCTCCACTTGGACATTGAACCATTGACCACAACTCTTTGAGTGCAGCCATCCAGCCAATTCCTTAACCACAAAGTGGTCCATCCATCAAATCCATGTCTCTCCAATTTAGAGACCTGGATGACATGTGGAACAGTGTTGAATGCTTTGCACAAGTCTAGATAGGTGATGTCAGTTGCTCTTCCCTTATCCACCAAGGCCGTAACCCCATTGTAGAAGGCCACCAAATCTGTCAGGCACGATTTGTCCTTAGTGAAGCCATGTTGGCTGGCACCAATCACCTCCTTGTTTCCCATGTGCCTTAGCAGAGTTTCCAGGAGGATCTGCTCCATGATCTTGCCAGGCACAAAGGTGAGACTGACCAGCCTGTAGTTCCCCAGGTCTTCTTTTTTTCCCTTTTTAAAAATAGGGGTTATGTTTTCCCTTTTCTAGTCAGCGGGAACTTCACCGGACTGCCATGACTTCTCAAATATGATGGATAGTGCCTTGGCAACTGCATCTGCCCGTTCCCTCAGGACCCACAGATATATCTCATCAAGTCCCATGGACTTGTGCACATTCAGGTTCCTTAGATGGTCTTGAACCTGGTCTTCTCCTACAGTGGGGGTTCCTCATTCTCCCTGTCCCTGTCTTTGCCTTCTGTGACTTGGGTGATGTGGCTAGAGCCCTTACCTGTGAAGACTAAGGCAAAAAGTTGTTGAGTACCTCAGTCTTCTCCATATCTCGGGTGACCAGGTCTCCTGTTTCCTTTCAGAGAGGGCCCACATTTTCCCTAGTTTTCCTTTTGTCACCAACATACCTATAGAAGCTTTTCTTGTTGCCCTTGATGTCCCTGGCCAGATTTAACTCTATCAGGGCTTTAGCTTGCCTAACCTGATCCTTGGCTGCTCAGACAATTTCTCTGTACTCCTCCCAGACTACCTGGCCTTGCTTCCACCCTCTGTAGAATTCCTTTTGCTGTTTCAGATTGTCCAGGAGTTCCTTGTTCATCCATGCAGGCCTCCTCATATTTTTGCCCAACTTCCTCTTTGTTGGGATGCATTGCTCCTGAGCTTGGAGGAGGCAATCCTTGAATATCGGCCAGCTTTCTTGGGCCCCTCTTCCCTCCAGGGCTTTAGCCCATGGTACTCTACCAAGCAGATCCCTCAAGAGGCCAAAGTCTGCTCCCTGAAGTCCAGACTAGCAAGCTTACTGTGCAACCTCCTTGCTTCCCTAAGGATCTTGAACTCCGCCATCACACGGTCACTACAGCCAAGGCTGCCCTTGAGGCTCACATTCCCCACCAGCCCCTCCTTGTTGGTGAGAACCAGCATGGCACCTCTCCTCTTTGGCTCTTCTGTCACTTGGAGAAGGAAGTTATCATCAACGCATTCCAGGAACCTCCTGGATTGCTTATGCCCTGCTGTGTTTTCCCTGCAACAGATTTTGGCGTAGTTGAAGTCCCCCATGAGGACCAGGTTTTGTGAATGTGAGGCTGCTCCTATCTGGTTATAGAGGGCCTCATCTTCTCCATCTTCCAGACTGCCACTGTAACATCACCTGTCCGTGCCCTCACTTTAATCCTGACCCATAAGCTCTCAGTTGGCTCGTCATCTATCCCCAGGCGGAACTCCATGCACTCCAGCTGGTCCTTGACATAGAGGGTGACATTCCCTCCTCGTCTCCCCTGCCTGTCCTTCCTGAAGACCCTGTATCCTTCCATTCCAACACTCCAGTCATAGGAGCCATCCCACCATGTCTTTGTGATGCCAATAAGATCATAGGCCTGCAGATGTGTGCACATCTCTAACTCCTCCTCTTATTTGTCCCCCATGCTGTGTGCATTTGCATAGAGGCACTTAAGTTGGGCCCCCAATGAGGCTAACTTACTGGCTGGAGTGGCTGGTATTCCTTTGTGCTGTACTCTGGTTGCTCTCCTATTGACCTGTGACCCTTCTCCAGGTTCTGGGCATCTATTACTGGTACTGGCACCATACTGGTAGGAGTGGGATGGATTGAGGTTCCCCACTCCTAGCAGCTCTAGTTTAAAGCCCTTTTCATGAGCTTGGCAAGCCTCTGACCAAAGATGTCCTTCCCCTTCTCTAACAAGTGGACCCCATCAGGCTGCAGTAGACCAGGTTTCTCAAAGTGAGTCCCATGGTCTAAGAAGCCAAACCCTTGGCTGTGGCACCAGTCCTGTAGCCAGTTATTGATTTGCCAGGTTCGACTGGACCTATCAACCCTCTTCCCTTTGTCTGGGAGGAGTGATGAAAAAACTACCTGTGCCACAGAGTCCCTGACTGACTCACTCAGGGCTTTATCATCTTTCTTGACAGTCCTCAGGCTGCTCCTGGCTGTATTACTCATGCCTATGCAAAACAACAGTAGCAGATAATAGAGGACTGTACGAGGTTTGGTAGTCTCTTGGTGACATCCCTGACACAAGCCTCTGGTAAGCAGCATCCCTCTCTAGAGAGTACATCAGGTCAGCAAATGGGTGCTTCCGTACCTCTCAGAAGAGCATCACCTACTACTATCACCCATCGCTTTTTCTTAGTTGAACTGGTTGTTATACAGGTCTCAGAAAAAACTTTTTTGCCTTGAGGGTGATGGATCAATGGCACAGGTTTCTTAGAGAACTGGTGGAGTGTCCATCCTTGGAGATAAAAGCCACCTGAACATTGATTGTCCTGGTCAACCGGCTCTAGGTGGCCCTGCTTGAGCAGTGGGGTTGGACAAGATGACCTCCAGAGGTCCCTTCCAACCCCAACCATCCTGTGGTTCTGTGACTCAGGTGATGGAGATTTTAGATTGTTAGATCTTTGGGATTCAAGGGGAAATGGCATTGTTTTCCAAAGCAGCATATATAATGAAAGATATAGACCCATCTCGTTCAAGTTACTGAGTAACTCAGAATTATGTGGCTCAGAAACATTACCCTGTCTTCTGCTATTCTCCCTGGAAGTTTCACACAGCCCATTTCTTCTGAAAATGAAATACTCTTCCTCTCCCCTCAACCTCAGTTACAAGAACTGGTGTGCTGGCATAAAACTGCCCAAGTAATCATAGGGGGCACCGGGGTCATTCCAGGAGTGAGATCACAGAAAACAGTGTTTTAAAAATTTGTTAGTCCTTCTTGTGAAGCCATACTTGCATGGTGTACTCCCACACATGCATACTTTGACTCTGTAGACTAAACTAGGAGAAAGTGAGAGCACTTCTCACACTGCTGCAGTCGCTGAATTAGACACTTCCAAAAACAGAAATCAGTGCTGTCACTCCAGGCTGCAAGCGAAATCAGAGTGAAAACGTGATACTTGCTATGGCTGCTAGTTTGCTTACTTCTAGATGTTACTGGTTGTAGATGTTACTTTTGGTGGGTGGAAGGACACTGCAAGCAGAGTATAAACATTTTAAAAGTAAAAAGCAATCAGGAACTGGCTAATCCATGAAAGGCAGGTAGGACTGAACAAGCTATTGGGTGACTGTTAGTATGCTTACCACACCGGTGAGCCAACCAAACAGTCTTTGCTAGCCAAGCAGGCATCATTCAGGAGGGATGATGTACCAGACCTGGCCTTGTACAAGCACATTCCCTGCCTTGGAGAGAACAGGAAGCTCATAGAAGGTATAACAGAGTGCTAGTTGCACACAGCAAGTCAAGAATTTCCTTATGAAGCTGTTTTTCATTTTAAAAAAATCATCTATTTGTCAAAGCTGGACTGTGCAAATTTCACTGAGACTTGCAGAACAATAATTGCACTCTTCTGGAATTACAGCAAGAGACACATAGCTGTGAAATTGCTGTAAATCAAGTGCACGTCACACTTAGCTACCATTTTCAGCTGCTGTTAGGAGTTGTTGCTTTGTGGAGACCAGCTGTTTCACATGACAGCACGTTCTGTACTCTTTCTGCCACCTGATTTGAAACTTACCATTCTGTTATTCCTGTTTTTTATTCCCCTGAGTGTAGAAGCCAGGGGCTGAGAGGGGTGATTTAACAATTTACTCTGCTGCACCTCTGCAGGACTAAGAAAGTGCAACTGCACATGCAGCATCACAGTCCTCTTCAGTAGCCCCCTTGGTGGCAGTCCTGAGGAAGCTGGCCCTGCTGGCAGCATCTGTCTTTCTTCTCACTGTTAGCCTCACTTCTGCAGGTATATTCCCCTTTGTCTACAACCTGGACTGGGAGCCTCAGCTGAAGCAGGCGGTGAATCGAGGACGGCTGTTCCACAGCTCTCATCTGCAGGGCTTATCCAAGGAACTAGGCTACATCAGGCCGTACTGTGGAAACTGTCGCCCTGGATTCATTTCAGTGCCATGAGTCTGGCATAGCGTTTGCTTTTCCAGTGTACACACATGCAATCCATTGGGTTCATGTAGAGCCTAATTAACTGTACATTAAAAAGAGGAGTTAGATATGCTGTTACATGTCTGCTACAGGTTGACAAAAATAAACCCGTGGTTGTAACATCCAGCTTATCTCTCTTGCCTATCTGCTCTTTTCTGTGTGCAGTAACAGTCAGCATCTTCCTTGGATTCTGACTCTATGCCATCTCCAAGCTTTCACTTCCCCTTGCTACCGTCCTGCTGTCTGTACATGGGTGGTGCTGGTCATGGATTTGCTGTTTTGTTAGTATCTTCTTGAGGGTTACAGCCACAATGCCTTTTCCTTTAACTCATTACTTCATAATCTTTAGTGTCCTCCATAAACACTGCACTGCAGATAATAGAGCTGCCTTGCAGTTTCAAGATAATCTATGAGCAGAGCATGTGTACCACCTTAAATCACAGATACTTATCTATAAAATACAGATAACTATTTTAAATTTGGAAAGTTAAAGCCAAGCTGTTTAATTCAAGATCAAAACTGCATTAATAAAGGGAAGAGTTTCAATAATGTGAAGATCTTAATTAGTCTTAGTCTTGTTTGAAAAAGAAAGTGTAAAAGTGATGAAAAAGACAGAGCTCTGTGTAACTGCTTGGGATTTCTTGTAACTCATTTTGCTGTTAACAGAGATCCTGCTTTTTTTTAAAGATGAGGAATACACTACAAAGCAGTTGGAAAGCAAGTTTTCAGCAGCAGGACAAAAATGTTTCCTTACAGTGGACTGGGGAAGAGTTGGGGTTTTTTTCCTGGTAAATTGAATGTGACCTACTCACCTTTATCCTGTTAACTCAAGCAGAAGATGTACCTCAGGAATGATTAAGGCCCAAAGTAAGCCCTTCCAGCACGAACTTTTCTTGCAGCAGGAGTACTGTTCAGATGCACTCGAACTGCCATGCTCCTTCCTTGGGGACTTCCAGGGTTCAGCAGCCATGGAAGAATAACTGGAAGAAAAGCTGATGGTATTTTTCCATTATGGATAAGCAAATATACTGGGAATCCCACACTTGAAGGAATTTTCTGATTTATTGCTCTTTAATTGCCCAAACAAGTCACATATGATCAGCAAGTCCAACCTATTCAGACTCCACTGAACTTACCAAATGTGTGCAACAATAACTGCAGTGCCATGCAGCAAAGCTGAGTCTCACTGCATTGCAATCACAGGAAGGAGCATTAATTTCTGCTGGGGAAACATGTAATAGAAGTATATGGCCCTAAGCAAAAAAATGCAATTTTTAACTTGGGCTCAGTGACACAATGGGCCTTTTTTTTTTTTTTTTTTTTTTTTTTTAACCACAAATACCCCTCATTTAACTTCCAAAATCTGCTTTTACACTCTAGAGAATAATGCCCTTTCTGTACCTGGGCAGGCTATTATTCTGTGTTCCTGTGTAATTCTGCTGTGACTGAATCACAGAAAACTCTTTACCTATCCCAACACACATTCTTTGCTTTGAAAGGAAAGCCTTCACTTGGTACATTAAATACAGATACACATTACTTCCTAAGCACTAGCAGGCATTTAATAGTTATTTACACTGCTAGTTGCACATCTTGCACATAATACTTCTATTAATATGCGTTTCAGACAAAAAAAAATCCTTTACGGGTAAACTGGTAGCCACTGTGGGACACCAACAGCAGTAGATGTGTTGCAGTAGTGTGTAAAGATCCTTCCCTTGTTACAAAGTAGTCATAGGCTATTTGTATTGGTTACTTTTTTTTTTTTTTCTGAAAGCTGTGCTTCTATTCTACAAGTATCATTTTTCAGTAATTTTCTTTTTTAAAAAAAGGCGGGAAGCAGACAAACACATATCTAAAATACAATTAACAGCATTAGGTAAAACAATCTGTTAATTTTACTTCAAAATGTACTTGCTTCATGGAGAATATGAAAATCAGAGTTGTGGGACTACATATGCACTGCACCTTCTGATCCAGGCTCATGAAGTGACATGAGGTAGACTTCTACAGCCTCAGAAGGCTGAGCTATACGGAGAGATGCTCAGATAAAGGTCTCCTTTTGCCAGCCCCAGTGTTAAAACACACACTGACCTCTTGCCTGCCCAGCAGAAGCCAGTTCTCTCCTGTACCTGTTGTGGCTGGCATTCAGCTCTCCATTCCTCACTCCTCGATAGCGTGGTAACAATCCGGCAGGTTGAAATTCAGCTGACCACTGCATTAATGGTGTATGACAAGCTGCGGGTGTCTTCCATCTCTGCTTGGAGCACTGTTTCTTCAGGGTTGAGAAACACATGATTCAGAAATACAGTGTCTCTGTAATACAAGTCCTGAAAAGGAAGGTGTCATTTCTGCACAGGTATTTTCCAGAGCGAAAAAAGTGCACTTCAAATGGTGCGTTTTCTAACTGTTGACAAAATCATTGTGGGTCTGGGGTGGACATCTGCTCCATTTCCTTCCAGGTTGTGGTCCTGTAGGAACTGCACTGTGGAGTGGTCTCTGGTCAGCAAATGGTAGAAAATCAGACAAGCTCAACAGGAAAAACGAAGGTACTTTTCTAGTTCAGTGTCCCTTCCACAGCACATGGCTGGACGTGGAAGAGATGCTCTCACTTCCTTGCTGGTTGTGTGACTATCTGAGCATACTGAGCTTCTTGATAGCTAGTAAATCCAGCAACAAAATGACAGTAATGTAATCATGATTCCGCCACAGAACGGGATTTTTCAAATCCAGTTTAAACCTCAACATGGCAGAGGTCCTATTTATTATCCTGAAATGAGGATGATTCAAGAGGATCAAAATTTCGTATTATTTTTAAATCCATCTTTACATACCTATTCAAAACCCTGCAGTGCTAACAGAAATCATATTTCACGTGCATATCACAGACAATATCACAGTACTGTGGATTTAGCAACAGTTTACTGGTACTGTGCCATACTGGATTTATTTCTTACAACAGGCTTAGTGATAACATGTAATTAAGTTCTACAATAGTAGTGGGGAGGGGGAGGTTTTTAATGCACCTGTTTCTAAAACAAGGCATCATTAGGCCATTTTCAGTACAAACAGTTAAATTTCAGTGACATTTCCCTTTTTAAAAAGAGGTAGGGCATGTGCCTGCATGTACGCACTGCGGTTTCAAGACGCATTGCCAAGTTCCTCCGCCTGATGTCGCACGGAAGATGTTAAACTCTCTCTGGAGCAGAAAGACCTAAGCGAGGTTTGTGGATCAATACTACTGATACTAGCAATATTCAGTTCAGCACCATTTTGACAGTAGAAATTAATGTTTCTCTTCTTACAGTCAGTCCTATATTCTCATCTCAGTGCACAAGGGTTGATAAGCCTATTCTAATACCTGCTGAAGTGAAAAGAAATCGTTCTTTTTAATGCAATGTATTGCAGATCAGTCCAAATATTTATTAACAATATTTGCAGTGTGAGGCATCATCTTATGTACTTTCAGGATGAAAATAAATACCCAGTTAGTGGTGAGCTCTTTTACGGTTCTTTATGTAACTCTTAAAATGTATTTCTATGTAATTCTAAGCATGGAATGATGATTAGACTGTGTACACATACCACACAACCCTGTCAGCATTTGCACAAAGTCTTAGTCACTATCAGCCAAACTAACTAACATCCTTTGCTAAAAA
>VFFE01007615.1:2688138-2712262 GCA_008921705.1 Burhinus oedicnemus
CCCTTCCCCTTTGTTACAAACTACAATGGCCAGAAAAAAAATGGATGGAACAAGCTTCAGAATCTCAATTCATCTGAACACAAAAACACATGGACTGCACTGTACATTCAAGGATCTATGGACAGTTACCTGCTGGAAAGTGAATTCCTGAATTTGGTACCACTTTGTGCCCATCAGGCAAGTAAAAAATCACAGCAGATACACCTCAAGGCCTTCCAAGGGCAGGAGAGTTTGCACCATGTATTAGAAGTCCTAACAGCTTAATTGTGGCTCTCAGGATCTGCTTTCCTCACTAATATGAATTTTCTGCCTATACTGAATCCTAATTCTTGTATATTCTTTTCTGTTTAGTGTGCACTTTGTTCTATCGCTCTAAACAAGATATTCTCTCTAGGCATTTCTTCATTTGGCATAGCTTAATGCAGACCAGATTTAGACATTCAAACCAGTACTGTTCAGGCTTTTCGAATGACTTTTTAATTTTCAAATAATTTATCCAGCTTTCACATAAACACATAAACTTTTTGATACTGCCCAGTCTAAAAGCTGAACCTTATACAAAAATTAGCAAGAAAACAGTCAGGCAGTTTTTCAAATTCAATCAAATATTTCTAAGAATGAGGTGCTCCAAAAAAAAACATTTTGCCAAGATTAAATGTTGCAGTAGTACCTGAGCAATAATGAGGGCCAATAGATGAGGCCTTCTCTTTTCATGTTAAAACTGCTATTTACTAATACGCAGTCAGCTTCGACAAAGCAATTGCTTCTTGCCTTCATTGGAAAAGCCACCCAAATAATTTCATGTCATTTTGTTCTCCTTCTCACTGGCTGTCCCCTTGGCTATACATCACTTTAGTGTCCATGAAGCAATCCCACACTTGGGACAGCAGCAACCAGGGTGAGAAGAATGCTGGTAAAATCACCCCAAAGCTGGGATTTTTGAGGTTTACTTAAGAGTGCCACATTAAGCTCTAGAGATAGCCAAACCTCTGGCAAGCTCACTGGCTGTGGGAGCCTGAGGAACACACCCTGCCAACACCACTGACCTGTCTCTTAGTTTATCACCATCTGCTCTGTGTGAGTTTCCAGCCTGCCTTCTGCCTCCTCCTCCTCAGCTTTCATGATAACACTGCCCTCAATACCCTTTCTGTCCTTTTTTCCCAATTAATCCTGGACCTTGTCTCACCATCCTGCACACCTCTACAAAACACTCGCTTGAGCCAACAGGGCGCTACCTTGCTTTTTCATTCCCCTCTCTCCCCGGCAGGGACTGGGAACTGGCACTCTTTAATTGAAATGCCAAAAAGAGCTCTGGCTTAAAATAAATGGTCAGAGGATCTTGTTTATCTTGCCTCAACCACCCCATCTGAGCCTGCTGTGACAGTGTGGAGTGTGGCTGCCCTGCGACAGCAGGGTAAAGCAGCAAGCGCATGCCTCGGTGGTGTTAAATCATAAATAAAACAGCAGCAGCAGGCACCTCCTCTGAGCATAAAAAGCAGAAGCCTCCCTGTAACTCATTTAAGTCCGCTCTTCCGAAGCAAACCCTCTCTGTTAGACTCCTGAAATCTGCTTTACTTCAGGGAGTACAGCTCTTCAGCTGAGCTCAGAAATGAGTCTGGCAGCGTATTCCCCTACGGCAGAAATCTCCAGAGCAGGCACAGCATGAAAAGCATTGCCCGCCTGCCTTAAGATTAATTTCCCCCCAGCATTCACTGGAGTTTGGTACCAGTAGCACTCATGCATTCAGCCCTTGGGGCAGGCAAGAACACAGCCGTACCACCAATGTGCGAAGTGCTTGGAAAAACAGTTTGAAAAACCCAAGGGGGAAAATCAGCATCTTACTGCTCTGCCTGCACCAGCCATTTTTAGCCTGCCTGTGTTGGTGGCCCTGAAACACTGTGCCTTGCTGGTGTGATGCTGGTGCTAGTGTAGATAACAGTAGGGAGCAGGGCAGATGCAGGAAAATGTCCACAAGCCTGAAATTAGGAGCATCAAATCAGTACGTGCAAAGGTAAAAAGCAGTGATGGAAAAGGGGGTGATCCACAAGAAGGTCGCTGACAATTGGACACTTCTCTAAGGTCCCAGGTGGCAACCTTCCCTTCATCATCAAAACCACCTAACCAACAAATTGAGAACAAAAAACAGAGAAGACTTATACCACTATTACCAGGTTTCCTCATACATGTGTTCATGAGTACCTATTTACAGGTACAGATATTTACTGACACAGTCAGGTAGCTGTCTGCTAGTCTGCTGTGAGCAGGGTAGGTAGATACTGCATACTCAAACTTTACATGACTGATACGAAGACTAGTCTGGGACTCACTATTTTGGAAATGTGCAGATTTCTAAGTTTTCAAGTTTTCTTGGTTTGTGCATTTAAAGAAAAGAGTTGACAAACAATGACATAAGACATATTAACCTGCAAAATGGTTCAGTTGTTGAAATGTTTGCACATTTTTCAAACATGTCGTCTTGGATTCAGGTTTCGATTGTCCTGGCAAATGATGAAATGATGGCTTTCATGTATTGCAGTGAGAGATGCATTTATTTTATACACAGGCTCATCATCAACTTTAAAAAGACAGCTACACTGTCATTATTTTCACAGGGAAAGTACATTTCCCCCCCTCTTAATATTCATAGCTAACAAACTTTTTTTTCCCCTCAAAAGTACTTCTGTGTATATCACTAGGTGCACACTCTATCTGAAGGAGTCGATTTTCTCTCCAGGCTCAGGGTGATTACGTGGCTGAGCACTAACTACAGTTACTGATGATGTGGGGGAGAGCTGTGTGTGTGGCACTCATTAGTGAAGACTAGACATCCCTCCCTGACACCCCTTTTCCCCTCCCTGTCCCCTGATGCTGTAATTGTCAGTTTTCTTGAGAGTGTGAAGCAGGGGATTAGCTGTGCTTCACAAATTCCGGCAGCTCCATGCCCGTGCACAGGGTAAGTGCTCCAGCCTTCTCCAGGGCAAAGGCTGGGTGAGCAGCATCAGTGAATTTGTGCCTGATGGCAAAAAGCACCAGTCCTCTCTCTGCATTGAAGAACAACAGTCTGCCACCGCTGTAATCCAATAGGATGCCGATCCTGGCCAGGTGTTCTGTCACACAGACATCGCTCATCACACCGGTGTGAAGAAATCTGTAAAGAAAGCTACAGGAAAATGGAAACCAGAATACAGTGAGCCTCCTCATGGCGATTTACCAGAAATAACCTAATGCTTAATTCCCACCTGTTAAGCGGTAGCTGCATACAGCAGCACATCACGTGGCCGCAGCATTTTGCTCAGTACGTAGGCAAAGCGAATATGGCATCGCTTCAAAGCCCTGCCTGGTATGTTAATGAGCCCTTTCACTTGGCATCTTTGGACTCTCAGGATAAAAGCAGTCTTGCTGTAATCATATTCATCTATATCTTACTTACTACATGTCTTTGTGGGGATTTAAGCATGAGCTCTGCTTTGGCAAAACCCTTTGCATCTCAGATGTTTCATTTAGGTAGTTATGTTCATGCACCTATATGATTTCACACTAAAAAAGCACACTTGTTTAGATCAAGATCATCTTTACACCATTAACAGGGTTATGCCTTATAAACATCCAAGCAGCGTGGCACTGGCCCGCTGAAGACTACCCCAGTGTCCAGCAGTCCTGCCACAGTGGCAGGTGGGTGCCTGTCACTGTGGAGGTCAAGGTAGGAAAAGGCATTCCCTGTGGAGGCTTGATGTCTCCTGCAGAAGGATGGAGATTCTAAAAAAACCTGCTTATATGGAAATAAACACACTTGCTGGGATTTTGTGAAGCAGTTCAGGATACGAGCCTGGAACAACAAAGCAGTGGGAAATTAGTCTTTTAAGTTTTATTCACTGGCTGGGTGATGGGCTGTTTGAGATGAATTTTATTTTTTAAGGTGCTTTGTAAGATTTTTTAATTAAGAGGAGGTCTAAAGTTCCTTTGTAGTTGTCCCTTTCTTATTACTCAAATTTACAGAAAGAAAGCAGACAGGTTCTTTCTGCTCTTGTGATTCTTGAAGCTGGCCAGCTTTGTTTACATCAAGCACACGTAACTTCCTAAGCAGCTAAACTGACTCAGCTTTACCTGGTTTGTGTAGGACAGCACCACATGCACCAGGAGGTATCACTCAGCCCCAGCATGCTGCTCTGTGATGTTGCCTCATAGCAAATCCCAATCCTGTAGCTTCTGCAGGCAGAGACAACGGTTTCCCAGTAATGACATCCCCGAGCAGGCAGCAGTTCACCCAGGACTGAAGGAAACCTGTTTGTGGAAGAGGTGTACAGTAAAGTGAGTGTGGTGGTAGACCAAACATATTGTGATATTTCTTACAGTCATGTAGCTGCATCTAAAATTATTAATGGATTGCACTCTGTTCTTCTAACTGCAGGGTCTTATCAAAGATTTGAATGTCGTCACTGAGAGTCATTTCATCTTTGCACTGAGATGGACTCATCTTGAGGACTAAAAACTATGCAACTTTACCCAAAATTATATGAAGCTAACAAAAACTGGAAAAGGTGACTTTGGAGGCAAAAAATACCTCAAATTTAGCAATATAGCAGGCTTTTTTGAACTAGAAAGCATGGCTTTTTAATGTAGACACAGTGACAAACATCTTGTGTGCATTCAGCTGTAACAGTAAAAAAAAAAGTGCTTAAACCAATAATACCTCATTACCTTTTAAGAATTCATATCAGTATGGCACAACTTATACAAGTGAACCTGTGCTTGTGATGGGACTGACTATGCCAAAAAAAAAAATGATGTTTGCAATGGATGGAGCTAGCCTGGTACAACCATTCTAACATATCCCAGGAGCACTTCCTAGCTCTCCAAAGCCACAGATGCTTTGGAAAACATTACCAATAAAGCCCTCAGTAGAAGACCAAAGTAAAAGGATGGATTACTTCTACCCACAATATTTTCAAAAGTAAGCCCACAAATCTGGCCTTCTCAGGGCAGCAACAAGTTGCTTTGAGACTGAAGTGCTCTGAAGGATTAAGCAGTGACCATGGACTGGGGCAAAGCCAGCAGTCCCCATACATACCACTGCCTTTGACTTTCTGGAGGTTCCTCAGTGCCACACTGAACTCTTCCCAGCACCTACATCGATGCTGCTACTGACTTTACCGAGATACTGCAGTGCGTCAAAGGGGGGGACAATCACACAGAATCTAGGGGCTACGGGACTGAAATGATTCAGTTCTTCTACAAAATTGGTTAGTGCCATGTGAAAGCTACCTATTGGCAAAAATAAGAGTGAGGGACCCATCCTGAACCCTGCAGCGTGGTCATGCTCATCATGCTGGTACTCACCCAGTGAATTTGGCTTTCTCAGGAAGGTGGATCATCGTTGCATTGGAGGACATTTGCAAAGCGGGATGGGCTGTGTCACTCAGCAGGCGAAATCGAGTTCCTGGTACAATTCACAAAAAAGAAACACCAGTTCTGAGAGTCTGGCAATGTTACCATGAGACAAATCATAAAATGTTAAGCAACAATTACTGCCATCTTAGCTGGACAGAGTTGTGTCTGCTGGCAGGTAGGAGCGGAAGAAAATTGGGTGCAAATGCAAGGACTCTCCCAAGCTGTGCCTGACCGGGACAGCGGTCTGTTATTCAGAAATGTAGCTAAGTGGTAAAGAAATCTTCAGTATTCAAGGAGGCTGAATAATTTTCAAGCAATTGCTTTTTCAAAACAGCAAATTTGAATTTTGAGGCTGGTTTGGAAGAACCATATATGACTTAACACTATCTGGAAACCTTAAAGTTTAAATCATCCATTATATTTTAAAGCTGCTCTGCATGCTTCCTCATCCCTGAAACCCAAAGTCCATAAGGTTTTAATTCCAGGGTTTTTTAAAGATCACGGCATCTTTTATCAGAATGTGCTCTGCCAAACTCAAGCAAACTGAGGTCCCTGAAGAATATTTAATCATTTCAGATTTCTGACAGAATTAAACGATTTTGCTTCTGAGATTACAACAGTTTTACATTGACATAAATCTACCAACTTCAAGAAAAGAAGTCCCTGATCGTGCTAATTTTAAGCAGATAAAATACAACCTGTTTGTCTCAATAACTTGCTTACTCCCATATCGGAAAGCTCAGTTACAATTTCTGGAGAAAAATGCCATCTTGGGCTGCTTTGCCCCTGCATCCCGTTGTTTTGACATCAGAAAATGGTGATCTACCTTTAGTTGAGATGAGAGCTGCTTCACTTTGTTCACTTGTCCCACATGGGTTGACGGCCCTCAAGTAAAAGAAATAGTTCACATTGGGCTCCAGGGATACTTTCAGTTCAGGTCTCTTTATACCAGCAAAAGATCTGCAAATTTGGAAGATATTCATACATGAAAGCGTACGCAGATATCCAAACCAGGAAAGAATAATTTATGTAAAGAGCTAAGCCACCTAACAGTATTGTTGACGACTGAAACAACAGGCACCATAGAGAAACTCCAAAGGCGAACACTGTTTTTGCAAACAACTGGGTTATGTAGGAGCTTTGGCATTTTACTTGAGGGATCATCCTTAACTTTGTCTGACAAATTTTCAGGCCTTTGATCCTGTACCACCTTCCCACTCGGTGCAGTCATTTGTTGTAATGCTCGCTTTATGTTCATTTTGCAGCATAAGTCATAGCATAAAATGCAAGCAGCACACAATCAAATCCTCATCCACCTCCTGTAAAAAGGCTGCATGACAAAATGAACAAGCTTCTGAAGAAAAAAAACTCCCTGTAATTAATTCAGTTGCATGACAGTGAAAGTGCTTGTTGTGTTTGTACTGATCCAAAAGAATGGATATCCTTATCTGAGACCGCACAGAAGCCGTGCACTTCTTATTATTAACTCCTTGCTCACAAATTGTTCTTCAACAAAGTGTTGGCTTTGTCTCCCTCACGGTTCTGCGCACTCTAAGAGACTGGTTTTGCAAGAGGCAGCAGCAGGGGAACTGCCTTTGCACAGTGCCCTTAGTGCTTTGACTAAGTCTCCCCTTTGTGGTGCCTCAAAAGCTCCAGCCCTCACATCCTCCACTGCTGATGTCTTGACACACTGCAGGAAAGCGAGAGTCAGCACCCACTCAATCTGCTTCACAGGCACTTTGAAGTGCCAGTGAAAGTACTTTGGACGGCTAGAAAGATGCCAATTTTATTTTCTGTATTGTCAGGAGTATGAAAGATTGACTTAACAAATTCTCATACACTGAATCTTGATTTTCCTCATTTTTGCCTCATATGATAATGGCAAAGCCAGACAGTATTCATCCACTGCATTGTCCACCTGCAGATAAAGACTGTTTATCTGTATCAGTTAGACAATTTCGTCCCAGAAATACTTATAGGAATCTTTACGGTAAACAATTAAATTTTCCAGTGTAATGCAGGTCTTCTGAGATACCCGCCCTGTCCTCCGCACTGATAGATGATAACCTCGCTAGTGCAAGGAAGGGCTGAACACAGGAGTCGTGCTCTGCTTTCCAGCAAATTTATGAACAGAAGACACGCCTTTGGAAAGCGTGCAAGGCGCTCTTCCTTCCACCTCAGGTTTGAGAGTGGAGCCCAGGGTGGTCTCCCTCCTCCAGGTAATGTCTCTATGGGGAGCTAGATTAAATAAATTACTTTTTCCAGCACTCATTACTGTGACCTCACAGGAGGTAAGACAGGCAAATCAGCAGTCAGATCAGATCATTGCTATTAATTTGTAGTGACTGTTTTTCCACATATGTCCCACCAGAGAGCAGTATAATCTGAAGAATAATCTGTGCTCATCCAACAGGATTTTTCACATCTGTCTGTGCTGCATTTATCACATACAGGTAAAATCCCACAGCTCTATACACACCACATTCCTGCAAAAATCACATAGAGCTCTGCATCTAGGGGAATGGCATTCTGGGGAAAGATTGGTGCACCATCCTTAGTAGTTTGTAACAGGTATTTTGTACTGACAGCTGTCATTAAAAGTGATTGAAAGCATTGAGAAAAAACACTGGGTGCTCCTGTGATCTTTTTTTTCAATTTGAAAGAATTTCAGAGAGTTTGGAGCCACACTGCCTTGTAGAATGTGTTACATTAATGCTGGAACTGATGCAGCAAACACAAGTGGGTTGTCCAAACATGGTAGCAATTGCATAGTTTGCTTCACCCTCATGACTAACCAAAGCCCCAACCATGACAGCACTTCAGCAAAGCGCCGGGAGTTCAGCAGGTTGGTCGGTTCTTACTGAAAGGTGCAGGGAAGAGGTGCAACTTGATGAGTTGCTTGATGAGAACCTGAGATCTTTAGATTTGAAAGAGGAAAAAGACCCATTTAAGTACAGGGGACAAGACAAAAAGGAAAGAAGAGTTGGAGAAAAATACAAGATAGGAACTGGGTGAGGAGGCAAGTATAAAAGAAGTCAGAGAAAGGAAAACAAGGATGGAAGCAGAGACATGAGAAAAGAAGTGGGTACCTAAGCTTTGAAGAAATTCGTCCTCGCTTCCTAGACATGTCTCACCCAATATGTTCCCTAAAAGCACCATCCGGACACTTGTGGTGTGAATCTAAAGCACAGACCACCGGAAAGAAGTTTTGAGCCAACAGATACAAGTGAGATGAAGGGAGGCTATGCTAAGATGTTCATCAGAAGCTGTTCATGGCAACATATAGATCAAAGTGCCTTGAGCACAGCAATGCACTCTATATGGCTCTTTCTTCTGTCTTCTGGAAAATGCCATATAAGTCAGTGTCCTCCCAAAGAAATTATGAGATCTTCTTTTTCACTATGTGCTATTTAGCTGACAGCTAGTTAATAAAAAATGAAATTGTTTCTAAATCCAAGTAGACAGGTACATTCTGGTATGTTTAAATTCAGGCCAGATTGGCCCAATCAGGCAGAATGACAGATGCTCTCTCTCTCCTGCTCTGCTTCGAAGGGAGGCAGGAGAGAGAGAAAAAGAGAGACTTAAGAGTTTAGAAAGAACTAAACTACTTTAATGAAATATTAATAATAAAATAATAAAAAGAAAATAATGAAATATATACAAAACCATATCAAGCTCCCAGGATGACAATCACGTCACCAGCAGGCACTGGGGAAGTCCCAGACTGGACTCAGTGACGGACAGGAACTGGATTCCAGATCTGATTCAGGGTCAGGATCAAAGGCAGATGAAGAGTCCTCCTTAGGTGCTGGCCATTGAAGAAAGAGGCCTGACCCTTTGATCCCTCAGCTTTTATACTGGACATGAGGCAGATGGGATGGAATACCCTGTTGGTCAGTTTTGGGTCACCTGTCCTGCCCGCTTCTCCCTGCAGGTGTGACCCCTCTACGCTTTTCTGCTTCCAACTCTCCAACGGGGCAAGTAACAAAGCTGGCTGGCCTTGGTTATTACAGCAGTAAGGATAAGCAAGATCCTCTCTGCATACCATTCCTTGGCATCAACTATAAACATGGGTCTTATCACTCTGAGAGCGAAGAGTTTCTGCACAACATGCTGTTAATTTCAGCAGTTAGAAGAGGCCTAGCTAAAAAGTAAAGTTAGTGAACAAAATTGGTCCTGTTTGACCTCAAAGCAGGACATGGTGTAATGAGTAGACCTGGAGTATTCATATTCTGGAGTCTGGATCCTAGAGCCTGGGTATTCAGAAAGAATTGGGTCCAACCAATTGCAGAATAGGGTCAGCCATCAAAGTTCAGACTTGTGTCTCTTTAAAATCTGAAATTCTCCAAATCAGAATTTGGTTGCATGTTTAAGTCTGAGAGCAATAGCATGCCTCTTAGCAGTTGTAATAGTGAGAAAGAAAAGTCTGGACTTTAAGCAGATCTGGTCAGTAAAACAGTGGTCAGATTTTCAAATAGCATTCTCTGCTTGGTAATCTATTTTAGCCAGCTTTAAGCTGCCTAAGAATAAGAGCCCATCAATTTCAGCTACAATTAAAGCTTAAAAACCAGCCCCACTGCTGCCAACTAATAAAACAGAATATGACAACAGAAGGAATTTCATTTGCAACACTCTGAGCTGGCTCCAAGCTCACAAGAAGCTGTGTGCAAAGAAGAAATAGATCTCGCTATCGCCTGTCTTTCTGTTTAGAGGATACAGTGAAGGGGCAAAGTGGATACTGAGGGCTCCCCAGCAACCACTGTAGGTTGTCACACTTCAGGCTGACCCTGCAATCAGTGATAAAAAAACAAGGATGAGGAGAAGGTATGATTACTGCTTAGCTTACAGCATACTGGTTAAGCATAGGAGAAGGGAAGGGAAAAGGCATCCTGACTGTGTTGGGAGAAAGCCTGCTTCATTTCCAAGTTCTTGCAAGCCCCAATGCAGCTAGATCTTCCTCAAGCTCACCTAAAGTATTGAACCATGTAATTTTGGTCATGAAAGAAAGAGAAATCCACCTACATTTTTTACGTCAGCTATTTTCTCCTTTAAATACACCTGCCCATTTTATTGTGATTGGAAATGTAATAACATTGTTATCAAAGCATGAGGCATCTTAGCCTTTAGCCCAAATGTTATCATATTTGCACTGTCCCCACAATGCCCTGGTATCATGATACAAAATTCAGTGCATAGAAATTAAAGAAATATTTGAAGTTAAATATTTTAAGTATCTCCTCTTAATGTCTCTCTTTATAAGAGAAATCTTTAAGTCTCAAAGTCCAGTCTCCAAATTTCAGGTACATGACATTCAAAGCAGAAAAGAAAGGAGTTACATGTTTCCTCACCTTTAAATTCCCAAGGAATACTATAGTAGCAGTTGTCTGTTAAAGTTGTGATTTTCCTAGGTTTAGGGAAATCTGATGCTGTGTTTTGATGCATGTTTCTCTCATCAGCTTCCTCATTTATTTCCAGGAAACATCTACAGGATAATTTTTAATGTGGCATGAACCCAGCAAGTGATACACATTGCAGTGATTCAGAACGCCCTCTGTTCCATAATTGTCATCTCCACCCCCAAGATCCCACTGAAACGGCACCTCCCGACCTGTGCTGGTACAACTGATCTGGAGTTAGAGCTGAAATCATGCAAGCTTCTCGAGACACATGTAGAAGCACACAGCAGGGTTGTACTATGGGCAGAAAAAAGCTCTTGAAGATAAAAATAAAGAACAAATAGCTCTGAGTTTGCTCCCAGCTGTGCTGCACACTTCCTTCCCTCTCCCCTGTCCCAGGTCTGGTTGTCTTGGGGCTAGATCACCAAAGCACCACCTGCAATGGTCCTCATTGCTATCTCAGATGGCAAGCCCAGCACAGACAGAGGGGAGGATGATTCCCTATTTTCCACACCTTGTTTCAGGACAGTCATGTGGGCAACGCAACAGGAGGGAGGCTTGCTCCTCCTTTTCCAGCATTAGACCTTCCCTATGGGTAGATGGAAAATTTCAGTCACTAGCAGTGCCGGTCTTTCATCGGCAGAGCGCATGACACTCAGTCCCTTCCACTTTTACGAACTCACTGCATACTGTACTAATTTCTGCCTCCCTGAGTCTTACAAATTTCTCATGATGTGATACTTGGTTTCCATCTGAACAGCCCACACACCTAATCCCTGGACTGCATTTCTCGCAGTTTTCCATCTTCCACCCACAGCTCCATTGACTTCTCAACACAAAGAGGCTGAACGGCAAGAAAATCGCAGAGTTCTGGAAACTGAAAGAAACGTTTCAAAGCCTCATAAAGATTCTGGAAACAGAATCAACCCAGGAAGGAGCTTTAAAACCACAGTAGCAGGCCAGGGACTCATTGTTGCAGAAGATTTAAGATGGTTTTATACAGAATCATGTTCCTCAGGTGGCAAGTTGGCAAGGAGAGAGAACCCAAAGGGGAAAAGAGAGAGATTTTTTTTTTTTTTTTTATTAATGGTATGCAGAAGGAAACTTTTAATGAGGATTTATTTCCAGATGTTCTTCAAATTCTCTCCCTGGGCAGATAGGACTGCTCCAAGGACCTCCCTGGAGATATTCAAAAGCCGCCTGGGCAACTGGCTGTAGGTGGCCCTGCTTGAGCAGGGAGTTTGGACCACGTGACCTCCAGAGGACCCTTCCAACCTCAAACATCCTGTGATTCTGTGACATGCTGAAGGCTACAGGGGGCCAGCCCAGACCAGGGGCTCCGCACACATCTCTCGCTGTTCAGTGGGTGCATTTCTCCCTGCCTGCTTCCTTGGCAGTGTCCCTTGCCTTGGATGAGCTCCCAGAATGACATGTGCAAAAGCAGCCTTGTGTGATGGGACCATGCTGCTTTCTCCAGGACTTCCTTTGGATGTCCTTCCAGCACCTCTGCTTTCCTGCTGTGCCCCCAGCAGCAGTTGTGTGTACTTTCCAGGGTTGCCGAAAAATGTGCTCGAACTCCGACCCAGGGACTGGGAAATCACTCAACTACAGCGCCACTGCAAGCACGAGAGGCACAGGCTGTCAGTCAAAGGGCTCCACATTTGCCTGGTCCCCAAGATGAGTGTTGCTCAGGAAACCTGTGAAGGACAAACTCCAAGCTTTCAAGGAAAGCAACCAGAAGAAACTACAGCATTTCCAGGCCCAAATGCTCCAGACAAGTTTTATTCCACCTGATATAGGTACCCGACACAGGAACTCTAAGCTCCCTAAGATACTTCCAGAAGGCAGCTTCTCACTATATCAGCTACATAAGGAATTGATTTCTAGTCCTAACTAGCACCTTGGGGGCCTTGGATGGGTGCAATACAGGCAATATGCTCCATCTACCGGTGGGCTCTTTTTTCCATAGCTTTATGCAAAAAATTAAATAGAAATCTTAAAAAAAAATTCTCCATCACTGAAACATCATGTGCCATTATAGAAGCTTTCAAGGTTAATCTTGAGGGACTGCTTTTGGAAAAGAGGGGCATTGCTTTGAGGGATAATAAGTGGTAATAGATGGTGTTTGACACTGTAAAAAGAGGTCAGAGCCCTTCTACAAATACAGAAATTTAAACTACAGCAATTCTGAGAAAATTAATTATTTTGTCCTGTGGGAATTTTTCACACTTGTCACAGTAAAAGGCCAGCTTCTTCCCACAGGGAAGCCAAAAAGTCAAATGTGACTCAGTATAATTATAAACATGTTAGATTTTGCACAAACTCAATTGAGAAAGGGAATAGGTCAGTTCTGGCAGCTTTTTGCCACAGTTATCACCACACTGCTTGGTGTTACCAACACCTCACTTGCAGATTACAGAAACCAGCAAAATTTCTGGTTCAGTTTTGAGAAAAAGAGGCAATTCCAGTTAACCGCAAAGAAACTCGAGGGTAAACACACAGCACAGGTTTTGGGAGAAAATACATTATCACCTATCAACAGTGATTTTGGCAGGTTGACAGGGACCTGATGGCCTTATGAAATATGTATGAAACGGAACAGGTCACGGCGGCCCTCCAAGAGGCAGGAGAGCTGGGCAAGACCTTTCCTTCATTGTATTAACACAGCACACTGGTACTGCGTGGAAAAAAAGGTCTCCCAACCCCGCAGAAGTTTTTTATTTCAATTTTTAGCCTACTTAACTAATTTTGACTGGAAGGAGCTCTTCCCTCTCTGCTGCATCTCCATGAAGTCCATGTGAACTAGCTCCCTGGTGAAGACCCTAATCAGGCTGCCCGGGAGGTGAAGACAAACTCAGCTGGGCTGAGGCTCTTCCACAGGGTTCTGTATGGCAAGTCAACCCCATCCCCCAAATCTTCTCAGACCTCTGCAACTGTATTTTGCTGGAACATTGTTATCATTGTTTTTAAAAAAACAAACAAAAAACCCCAAGCCCCAAGGACATACAGAGCACCACATGAATTTCTCTGCATTTCAACAGTGCATGGTTTCATGGCTCAGTGGTGCCCACGTTCCTCCCCGCCCTCTCCTCTATGCAGCACAGACTTAGTGTAGGGGAAAGCAGAGGGTAGCTGTCATATGCAGACACCATCGCCAGTGTCTAAGCTCTTCTTCTAGTTGCTCTTTGACCCCTGTGGCATGCCTGCAGAGCCGGGCAGCACTGGGCTCAGATGTGCTTTGGGAGGGATCTGCCCACACATCCAGACAGTGCAGTTGGGTCACCGACATTACCAGGACACCCGTATCACCCTCACTATGTCCCAAGCTGGCTCCTATCTTGTTCACCATAAAGCAGAGAGCAATCTGGGCCAGGCTTCTCCACCACGGTCCTTCCTGTGGAGGTCAGCTGCCCTCCCCTGCCCTGCCCGGGGCCATGGCAGCTACAGGGCAGCGATTGCTTCCCCAGCCAGCAGAGCCCTGCAACTTCTGGTTGATTGCAGACAGGGCAACATCTCCAGGGTTTTGACCCCAAATGAAAGGGATTGCCCAGTTAAGCAGAATAAAAGGAAGTATTTTTATGTCTCAGCCTAATCTCATAGATTAGTGTCTGTCCTGTAAGTTCCTCAGCACGCAGAAGCAGATTTCTTCTTTGTGTGGTCGAAGGCAGAATAATCTCTTATGTAAAAACGCACAGTCTGGGGACACTCATTAGCGCTGCCTAATCCAACCAAGTGGCACTTGTGATCGCAGCACTGACCTGAGACCCTCTCCTTCTGGCGAGTGCTGTCGGCAGTACTCCAGGGTGAAGGACTCCACTGATGCCGAGCTGGCGCGCCAGCGGATGGTGGCCGTGTCCCAACACACCATGCAGTCCTCGGCCTTGATGGTGGGGACAGCAGGCGCTGGGGACACAGAGATATGTTAGCTGTACCAGCACCAGCAGCTGGCGGGGGATGCTTGTGAGGGAAAGGAAGAGTGACCTCCTCAAAAACCCAGCGGATAGTTACTTTTGCCCATCCAGCAATGATCTTTTGCTTGTTTGTGTTTCAGTGGCAGAGGGCTACATTATGGGGGAAAAAAAAACACACTGGGAAAGTCATTGTGAACATTTCTGCATTTCTGCACATTCTTAGAATGCCCACGTAGATTTTTATGCCTTTCCTCAAGCACATTTTCCTCATTTCTGCCAGTCTTCAACGAGCAGAGCACCAAGGCAGTACTGCCTACAGCTCTCCCTGCATCACCTCAATCCTGTCCTCAGCAGTCCCTGCATGAACTGCATCAGAAACAAATGTGCTGCTGCAGAACTGGTGGGGACATGCTGACTTTCTGCTTAATTATGTCCTGTTTATTTTTGCAATGCTAAAATTTGGTCCTGTAATTTCTCTTTTTTAGAGCCTCAGTTTAAGCACTACAGGCCCAACTGCAAGACAGAAAATTGAATGTAATACAGTGTGCTGAATGCAAGTAATCAAAAGCTATTGTGTGAAAGTGCACATCCAACATCATAGGCTGAAAATGGATTAGTAGTGTTCGCTTGCTCTGTTCCTTTCCAGGGAAGAGTAACACAAAAAAACCCTTACAATCTGTTGTTGAAACTCATAGACACAGTCTTAATACCAATCCTTCAAAGAAAGATTAGTAATTAAAAAAATATAGAAATAATATATAATACATAATATATAACATATATAATGTAGTCATATTAAATTATATGTAAATGTTATATTTAATATATTCTATTATTATATATAAAAATAATAATATAAAAATAATAGAAAATTATTTTGGTTTTAAAGAGATAGGATTCCAAATAGGAGGTCTAAGAACAAAAGTAGAAATCAGACAATTTTATGACAAGATAATCTTACAGAACTGCAACTAGCATTCCAGATGTATTCTGTTCTGTAAGAAAAATAATTTTTTCTTAGTAGAAAAGGAAAGAAAAACACCCACAAGTACATATCGATTTCCTGGTTTAGGGAAAATCAGCAGGTTAGCAGTTCAGGTTACAAATGTTCTTGATGTTTTACTTCAGGAACAGCTAATCTAGGTATTCAGCAGAAGAAAGAACCTGTGGGATAGACTGTCATCTGGTAATACATCTGTGTAAATCCCTTAGCAATAATCCCTTAATTCGCTTCTGACATATTTGATTACTGTCTGTTTTCAAATGCATCTGTTTCTAAAGAATGAAAAATTAATAGCTAAATCCCCTAATACCTGCATTCAGCAACCGACACACGTACCCACATTTATGTATGTGCAAATAGTATGCCACAAGACATCAAGCATTTTTTTCTTTGTTTAAAATTATCTGTGTAAAGAGTAGATGGAGCCAGTATACCAGAAAAAGTTGTTACTCTGCTTCTGAGATTGTTTTAACAAATTAACTGCAGTTAGAATATAGATCTGATTTCCTGGTAATATTCCAGCACTCATATAAATGATATTATAAGAGGCAAAGATCCAAAAAGGGCAAGTTCTTACTCTGTCCCTCAGATACAATGTGAGAGCCACATAGGTTTTGAACAACAGAAGAAGGTGCACTCACTCCTATGTCTTTAGGATTGCAAAGAGCCTTCATCTGGAGATCAGTTTGAGATGGACAGGAAGGAAGAGGGGCAGAGGGATACTTGCTGCCTTTAGCATCATTCCCTCACTGAAAATACTGCTTGGAAACAGCGTGTTGCCCAGGGGAGGGGAGGACAGGCTGTGAGTCTGGGAGGTGGAGGAGCAGGAGATGGGAGATGCTGGGGGGATGCTGCAACAGCATCACACACAACTCCCCAGGCCCACTGCTACCTCCATGGGTGCACTTGCAGCAAGGAAACCTTGTGAGGGTTCCCCACACCTGGAGAGGCACAGCTTTGACCTACTATTAACATGTATGTTCCCGTAATTGCATATACTAGCAAACTATTTTCTTGTACGTGCCAACTTTTAATCTGAACAACTAAAAATAAATTCTCTAAATTCTTGCTTCTGAGTTCACTGGGCTACTTGAAGACCCAAAGCATTATAGCTTTATATCAAAGTAGGTGGGCTCACACTGAAGAACTGGTTTCCATTACCATCTTTCCGTCTCTGATGTTAAGAGGATGCAGCAGTTTTGCATCAGTCTGCTCACCCAAAAGTCCATCTGGGGCTCAGTGCATTCCAGAGGGAGTTCACCTCAGCTTGAGGAAAGGTGTTTAATAAGCCCTTATTTGATCTAGTTTATTTGTTTTCTTGAAGAAAAAGGCCAAAGGAAGGCATCAAAGACTTGAGGAAATTAACTTCTTCAGAAGGCTTCAGTTTTGGGAAAAAGAATGGTGAGCCTGATGCCAAAAGGCAAAGACAGTTCTTGAAAACAAGAGCTTCAGAAAGGTGAGAGCCCCTTTTAAAATTATTATTTATTAGCTAGTATTAACTCATTGTTACTTGAGTGTTTTGCAGGAGTTCTGCACCATGCTTACAATCAAATTGTTGAGGCCATAAAATTTGAATTTCTATTTTGAATTCTCTGGAAAATCATCTTTGCTAAAATTATGAATAGCAAATCAAATATCGAGGAGAATTATCATCAAATTTGAAGTCCAGTGGATTAAGAAAAAGGCTTGAAGCTGTGGTTTCTGCCAAGTGATTTCAACAATACACTCAGTGTTGTACAGTTATTTCATTATGAAATTGTTAAATACCCTTGTCTGTATTTTGCGACTGCAAGAACGGAACAGTTGTATGTTTCATGACAATTTATCCTGTAGCACTAAAAAAATTGTCAGGCAAGAGGGCCACAGACACAAGATGCTTCAGCTTACTCATAATTCAAGCATTAGTTTTGTCAATACAAATTACTAAAGAAATTAAAGCTCAGAAAAATTAATCAGTCAAATGAAGGTCATAAACAATACTCACGTAATTACTCATCTTAATTTATAGCACTTAAAAGGCAGCAGAGCCTCTCAGCCACACCTGAGATTTGTGTCCCACTGAGCTAGACACAGCATGTAACCTCGGTAAAGCAGGCCTTCCCCTGAAAAGTTAATTACTTAAACCAATGTAATGTCGATGTATTTGGCAGGATGGTAGAGGGGCAAACAATGCAGCCATTGCCTCCTTTTCCACAGGAGAAGCAGCAGCAGCAGCAGGGAGCAGCCGCATGGCTTTCCCAGAGCTGCCCCGGAGCACTGCAGCGCACACAGAAGAAAAATTCATCATGTGCTGCCCCAATGCCCCAGCCACGAGGCCTGGAAACACCTTCAGATCTGAATCCCTTCAAGTTTCCTCCCAGGAGCAATTATGTCACTGTCTCTCAGCAAAAGGGAAACGACCACAAGTTGCCTGCCGTCTGCCAGATGGGCTAAATGAAGCAGTTTCTTCTGTTTCAGTAACACCATGGTCTACGATTGGTCTAAGGACCTGAAGCTTATAATAATCAAATGACAAAATAATAATTAAATACCAAAATATGTACATACCTGTTTTAAAAATGGCTTTTTCACTGGGTAAGCTACAGCCTGTGCCGTTCACAGCCATGACCCACACACTGTAGCAGCGATCTGGCTCCAGGTCCTCCAAAATGCAGTGGCTCTCCTTCACCGTCACTCTGTACTCTTCCACCAAAGCTAAGAAGAACACACACATGCACAGGACGCACACTCACATGTTGCACTAGTAGGGCCTACAATTGCAACTCTCAACTAACATGCAAAAAACAGTCAATTAAAAAAATCCAGAAAGTGTTACTAGCAAAGATCTCCATATTTTACTCCGACTCAGTTTTGACAGAAAGTTTCTGACGTGCCCTCGAGTTGAGTGCACTCAAACCCCATTGATGGCAAGGGGGGATTAGGGCCCTCAGTCCTACTGAGGACTAGGCTGCAAGTATGCAACATACAATCAGCAGTTTCTCGTAATGGACTTTACAGCCCTGAGCTATAAATTAGCTGTTATAAAAAGCCCTTAGCATCCTTTAGCATGCACACACATGCACACATGCACCCACATGCAAACATGCACACATGCAGCGCCCAGTGTCTTAAAGTGACTTTATGATCCGTCTGAGCGTTTTAATGTATGAGCATTTCAATCCTCTTTCCTCAATTTCATATTTAACATTTGAAATATTTTAATGTAATTTTGGAAAAAATCTTTGTCTACATGTGGAAATACTGATTATCTTTTCCTGTTTTTTTTTTTTTTTATTAGGACACATTTCCAAAGTACACGCAGGGCCCTAAAAAACTAATGAAGCCCATCCGTTTGGGACCTCTATCTGCAGTCCCCATGAGTACCCATGGGGCAGGATGGACACATCCTCTCTGAAGGTCAACCTGCTTCACAAAAGGGCACCTCAACAGGGATGTTGCTGCTTCTCTGCACACAACTGCCCTGCACTTTACAGACCATTATATTTGTCTTGCATTTAGGGGGACAAAGGGGAGGAGAAGGAACAGCATCTACCTCACATTCTCCTCCACTCTCATCCATCCTTAGTCCTACGTATGATGTCTTCACAGCCCCCTCTTCTTTCTGCATCCTGGGCCCTCCCCTGCAGTTTGGCCTCCCCTCTGCTTACCCCAGACCAGAGCAGAAAAGAGTCCTGCCATTGGGAAGGCAAGACCTTACGCACCCCCTGCATCTTTACTGGCTTGCAGCTCCTCCATACAGTAGACCTGGAAGCAGTCGATGGCATCCCCGTCGTTCACAGCCCAGTAAACAGCAATGGAGGTGCTGGTAGCTGAATTTGGTTCCTGAGGTACGACAGTCGGTGTCTGTGGGACTGAGAGGAAAGTCTCCCGTTGTTATTCACACTCCTCTATTTTCAGCTAAATTACCTACAGGTTTGTGAGGCAACCTGGTTGCTTATTCCCACCCACATTGCTTATTTCCACAGAACAAGTAGAGCAAGTACATGAAATATGGATAATACTGGTGCAGTTTTAGAACAACGGGTCCTCCTAAACTAGGAAGAGGAAAGTTAATTGCTCAGCATTGTAATCTGTCCATGTCCCTCGCAGCCTGGACAAAATAAGATCCAGTATTGGACCTAGGACTCGGACCACCTGAACCCAGTCCAAAGCGTGTGCCCACACCCTGCCCAGCTCTTGGGTTCCTTCCCTCCGGGGCAGGACCATCATGCAGCTGAGTCATGGCATGGCTGCTTGTTTCCAGCCTCTGGCAGGGAGGCTCCCAGGGCTGAGGCAACCCTGGGCACACAGAGCTGTCACACAACTCCAGCCATCCCTCTCCTTTCCCCAGGAGATCTGATCCCTTTAGTCACCGGGAGAGCTCTCCAGCTCTCCACTCCTGCTGCAGGTGCACTACCAGGTGCTCCTGCCTGGCATGGTCATTTTCCCCACAGACCCAGTGGACAGAGGATCCTTGGTGCACAGGTGAACCCAAGCTCTGCCAAAGCACCTGAACCTCATGGGACAACCGGGAGCTTCTTTCACAAACAGTGTTTTCAAAGACCTCCAAGATTCCCCAGATTTCATATAAACTTTGTCTCCTGATCGGCATAGATCCATCTCTGATGAGATATTGTTCCCCTCTATGATTATGGCTTAAAAGAGAAGGAGGGAAAAGAAAGAAGCAAAAAGCCCCAAAAGATGTTCATTGTTAAAGTGATTGCAGGGAATGAAAATACATGGTTCTATTTCTTCACCCAGTAAATTTCCATATTGCATGAATTCTCTTAGAATCTCAGCAGAAAGCTTCTGCCTCTTTTCAGTTATCTTCACAGAAATGATTATGATCCCCAGTGGCATGAACAAGGCAAATGCAGATGCTGGCTGTTTTCTTATGATTTATACAGAGAGCTACCACTACAGTAGGATTACATCTGCTTCCTATTGAAAAAAATTATCCTTCTCATTGCTAAAAACAATCTGCATTTTGTCTTTTGACTGCATCTAGAGTTGGTCAATTTAAAAATTGATCATCTTTAGGAACAGACTTCCTTTCAGTGGACCCAGTGGGGAAATGAGTGGTTTTTTTCCCTGTGAAGTTGCCTAGAAACCGCTATTTATGATCATAGAAACCCAACAATTGCAAGATTTATTATTATGCCAAATCTGAACAGAAGCTAGCTTAATAAAGGAAACTTCTGAAAAAAAGTTATAGATCAAAATTCAGTTTGTTAACATTCAGAAACATTTGATTTCTAATTTCCTGTTGCAGAATATGAAACTAGGTTTTGAAAGGAAGTCATTTCAAAGCAAGAAGTTGAACTCTTCTCTCCAGAAACAGAACATTTATGTGTTATCGAAGTGCTGGTCCCTTTTAAAATGAATTTTAGTCAAATAAATGAGATATTTATACTGCAAGTTTGGTTAAATCATATTTTTCAACCGAAAAGTGTGACATTTTCTCATCAGTTCAGTTTTCATTGAAGTGCTGTGGTGTAAGGAAGCTTTTCCTTCATGCTACCTAAATCTCCACAGCCCCCAGGAGAAAAAATAATAATCTCAAATATTTTATGGATATTTACCCCTTTCCAATGTAATGAGTAATAACATTTCCTTGGCTTTGTGGACTTGAAGAAAGAGAGCAGCGTCATTCCTCTGTGACTTTCATGGAAGATATTGTTACAATCAGCAAAGGTCCTTGCCTTCTGGTGTAAAAGGGCAGGACTCACAGCAGGCTTTGGAAATAATAATTTTTACATCTTTAAATTTTACTCACTCTTCTTGTGGTGCAGCCAGGGTTCCATTATGCTCAATGGAATGCTGCAAGGGTTTTTTATGCTTACACATTTGTTGATTGGGTGACTTATATGAAAAGAGGAAGAATTTGACGGAAAAGAGCTTTTCATTAGTGGATATGGAAAATTTGGACATAGAGGGTGTTTTGAAGTAAAGATTTTTCTGAAATGGTGAAAATAAAGTTCTATGAAACTGTTCAGTAAAAGACTATATTTTCTGAAGGAAAAATACGTGGATAGGAGAAACACGGCAAACTCACATTTATTTCATCAAATGGCTTCAGTCAAAAAAAATTCTAAGAGTGTCTGACATTTGCCTCCAGCATGTGACGAATTATGTATTCAAGGCGCTTAATTCCAAATAAAGTTTCATTAGGCATTTACGTCTATTTTCCTTCAGGAAGGGTGTGATCTTGCAAAAGAAAAAAATAATTGTCTACTGCTCACCAAAGTAAAAATCACAATAGCAACTGAAATACTTGGTAACGGAAGTGAAGAATGAAAACCAGTTATTTTAGAAAGAGAAAGAGGAGAAAGTATAAAGGATGAGGAGCTTTGAAGGTCGCTTGCTAGTGGACAGTCATTCATTTCCAGTTTGTCAAAGTATACTGGTCTGGAGCCGTTTGGTGTTCCGCAAACACAGTAGCTAATGCAAATCAAACTGAAAAGCGGATCTCAGCAGTCTGGAAAAAAACACATCGAAGTGACTTGTGGGAAAAGGAAATATAGCATGGCAAAATGTGTCTGTCCTCCAGGATTACCTTGCCAGTAGGTAGCAGTCCAGGAGGAAAGAATGGTTGCACCCATGGGACTACAAGAGGGAGTTTAGGAACTAAATCAAGGTACATAGCACATTTGCACCACTAAGTTAAGTCTGGCTGAGAGCAGGTTACAAAAAAGATCTTTTTATCTGACTTCCTAAAGAAATGAGGCTGAGATAACACTGCCTGCACAAGTGCCTGTCCAACCTTGCCTGAGAAGCTTTGAATGCCACAGGAAAATTCATACAAATCTGACAAGGAAATTAAGGTCTCGGAGACATTCAGTTCCTCTAGGTCTAATAAAAGTAGTGGTGTGGAGGAGAGAGACATCTCCCCACAGTGACCCTGCTGCGTGCACTCAGTTCTCATTGGGCACCAGAGAGTCTGTGCAGGACGGGGCACTCCTCCAGTGTCCCATGAGGCACTTGAAAATCCAGCCAGGAAACAAAGCACCTTAGGAAATCAATGCTCTAGTTCCAGTGCTCAGGGACCAAACCCATGAGAAAGAGGTATCGCTTGAAAAGCCAAAGAGTGACTATGACAGTGGTGGTGCATGCATGGTGAATGAGAGGTCACAAAGCATGACAGTAAGATGTAAGCTCCCAAAACAAACCTTCTGTTGAGAAAGAAGCTCTGGGGTGAAATCCCATTAAGAGGAAAATTAATCCAAAAATTGGTGCTGACAAACTCTTCATTGACAGCTGTCCAGATCCAGGTAATTTCTATAGGTATAAGTACAGGCAGAGCAGAAAGCCTACACAGGCAAGCCATTTACAGAATATGAAATATCAGATAGAGAGAAATAAACCCTTTTATCACGTGCAATTTTCACCACTGCCCTCTGAAGCAGAGGCTGTTTCCAGCTACAGTTAACCACTTTCCCTTCACGTCCCGTGGGGGGTTCAGGTACCTCTGTTCACTTGGCACAAGCCCAGGGACCTCAGCTGTCAGCCAGCCCCCTGCTCTCCTCCCCACACCAGCAATGCTGGGGCTGCTGCCCTTGGAGGCAGAGAGCTCAGAAGCCCTTTGATTGCCTCTTCTGTCCCTTGCCTGCAAGGGAACAGCAACTTCTTCAGTGCTGGGAGATTTACAGAGAGACCTTCTGAGGTAGATATCTTAAACGCTGCACAAATTCCCCACTTGAGCACTTTTCCTTCTGTTGCTCACCTTCATGTCCTACTATAAGCCAAACACTTGTGCACAATTAGACTTCATTTTATATTCAACTCTGCTAATTACACGGTTTGCAAATTTGTACTTCTCAAATAGATTTTGTTTTTAGCATCATAAAATTTCTAAAGCATTGTCAAAATGTTAGCGTTTGTAAAGATGATATTCAGAGATTCTTACCAGCCACATGTTTCAAAGACTGCTGCTGGTTGCTTTGTCCTGGACTGTCCGCATAGTGCTCAAACAGTGAAAAAGCACTGGGCACCTTTTCTAAAGACAGAGTAGTATCCATTGCAGAAAGCAACCTATTTGGAAGAAAACGCAGCTGTAAAAATCCCTTGTGACATCACATAGTTTCCAAAGGCCAGAAGAAAAGACCATGCAATGTACGCTTCACTAAATATTTCCCATAAACTTGAGGATAGCATGCAAGGAGAAAATGTTTCTCTGGTTTTGAACATTTAGAGCATACTGTGATTTCAGATCAGGAGTGCAGAGAGAGCACACACGGTATGTATACACTTGATCTGTGAGAACGTGAGGATTTGAAGTTCACAGCGAGACTCCCAAAGAGCACAGGGGTTGGTTTGGACTTACTAAGGCAGTGTCTTTAAAGGTTACAAACCTTAGAGCTAAACTACAGCAGCTGACTCCAGAGATGTAATGTAAAGCAGCTGCTTGTGGCAAGCAAAAAAAAAAAAAAAAAAAAAAAAAAAAAAAA
>VFFE01007615.1:2712282-2738476 GCA_008921705.1 Burhinus oedicnemus
TTAATTAGCCCATGTTTGCTGAGTTCATTATAGTAAAAAAGCCAACATATTTTTGACTCTGAGGCAGAAGCTGCTTCAAGGAAGTGACAGAGGTTTTTTTTTTGTAAGGCAACTGAATTTTACCTTTCTCCCCTTCTTTTTTTTCAGTCACCAAAGTAGTTAATTATGCATAATCTTAACAAAGCACAACAAATACAAAATATACTTTCTTTAGAAAAGCATGCGTTGTTATATAGACTTCTTCTTAACTTCTTTAGCAAGTCAGGTATTATTGAAGTAATAACCAAACACATGCACAAAACAGAATAAACTTTAAACTTAGTGTATAAGTTAACAAATAAAGACCAAGTATACAGAAAGCCTCGGAAAATTGTTTCATCACATTATTATCTGTTGTATTCTTATGCAATAAACTACACACAGATACCGGGCCAGACTCTCACATTTTGACTCAGAACGGGGGAGTCCAAATGTGTAGTCCTAATTCTGCAGATTAATGGGAACCGTGAAGGGGTGTTGGGCACATTCAGACCACTCTCCTGGGGTTGTCATTTGACCGCAAACTGGAACTCTTGTGTCATTGTTATATGCCAGTCCACGTCAGCACACGTATCACTGTGATGGCTGAGGCAGCACTGACAAGGGTTTGTCCGATACGCACCACGCAACGCCCAGGCCCTTTGGGCAAAGTCAGTGGTGGTGATGTGGGCAAAGCAGGTTTGGGGGCTTGCATAGGAGCAGCCTGCAGCCAGACCGGCTGAATATTTGTAGTTCACTTTGGAAAATTTATTGGGGGAATATGGGCTTATAATTGAACACTTCTCTCATAAAGGACAGGTCTCACCAAAATCACTCCTTTGAGGAAATTGCCTATGGCAGAGAACTGTTTGCGATTCCATGTATTTACTGGTATGTGCAGGTGGGCCAGGATGCAGCTGTGATGACGCAACAACCCTCTCACACCCCTGAATCAGGCAGTCCCGATGAAGAGGCATGGGAAAACATCAGCCCATAGTCTCCTGGTATGCTGTTGAAAACTACTTAATCTCATTTTTTTCTGGAATTGTGTTTAGAAATATAGCCCAACAATGCCAGCCATGTGAGTAACACTGCATTAAAACCTTTCAGAGACCAGGTAATACAGAACCAGACTAGCGAAAAAAGAACATGTCACCAATATCTAAGAGATGGAAGCATGGTCAAAATGTTTTGGTTTTTTTTTTTTATATGTGTGTATAATAACAACTACAAGGAACATCTCTTTAAAAATGTTTATATAGAGATTTAAAATTGAGCTGACATTTTAAAATGCTACTTGTTTAACCGATGTATTGCAGAACACATGCAAAACACTTCAAACCCAGTCAGTTACAGCAACAAGTATAAAATCTCTTCTCTTAATTTCATTATTTGCAAGGTTTATAAAAGTAGCTATGAATATTAGCAGTGTGTTCTCAAAGCTTGCAAATACTAAATGAAGCATTCAGCATGCTAGGCCTAGTACTCACTACGGTGCACTTAACCCACACTTCATATACCTTTTATTCAATTCTTTAGATGACTAAAGGAGGAAAAAAAGAAATGTATTAACAGTTTTCAAAACCCTGAAAATATTGAAGAGCCACTCATCTAACAGCCTTCCTACACTCTACAGACATAAAATACATGCAGCTTGACTCAATGCTGTCTGGGATGCTGCTCATTCACACAGGCAGAGAATTTGGTTCCTTAAGAACATTCCACTTCAGAGCTCTGGCTCGGCAGGCTGTCAGAGATTAAATCTAGTTTTAAACTCCTGAGGTGTCAGTATTCAATATCCAGGTTTAAAGACCAGAGCACAGTCAAATATTTTTGTAAACCAAGGCTTTTACAGAAAGAAATCACTTGCACAACAAGAACACTTAAATACAAATTCTGGCTGAAATCTCCTTCGTAACTTCTGGTTACTAGAACCTGTGTGAGATTTGTACTTAGGGAGTGAGAGTTTCTCCCATGCTCCATGAATCTTCAGCTAACATTTCCTGACTCACGGACAGAAAAGTTCCTGTCCTTTATCATGAACAGAAAGGGGCAGGGAATCTAATAATTTTCCCACCCCACAAAAGAATTTCAGATTACAAAGTTATCTGTTTGCCAAAGTACTGATCCAGCACCTCAAAAATTTCAAGAAAATAAGATATATTTCTCATCCATCCCAAAATAGCCAATCTCCCATGGCATTCACTTGGTTACAGGATACTATGACAAAGAAAGCCAAATACTGCTCCACCATTTCCATAACTGCTGGTATATGGGCTGGGGACTTGTATTTGGAAAGCTGTTTTATTTTGCACGAATGATCAGTCTTCAGACAGTAATCTCAATTTTTCATGTCTTGCATCCCAGGATAGTTTCTCTGCAGCTTCCAGACTACATGCTAATTTCATAACGGTACAAGATTATTTTCCCAGAAATCCCATCCCCTTCAAGACTGCTGACACACTTCCATAAAGGAGAAAGTGTTACAGCTCACTTGCAGCACATGAACAATCTTGGAGGACCCAGGCTGTTAATGATTAACCTGCAAGACCCCCTGACACCAGCTTACGACTGACGACTGTATGAACTAGGTAACTCAAGTCATGCAGACTTACAAGAGATGTTTTTTACATCCAGAAAGGACCATTACAGACACGCACGTCACATGAACATTCCTAAACCTAGCCCACTGCTGTGGTTTAACCCCAGCCAGCAACTGAGCACCACACAGCCACTCACTGTTTTTCAGTGGTAAACGTTTATCACAGCCTCAGTAATTTGAGTGCATAACTACTGTCTGTATCTGCTCATTAAAAAAAACAACAACAAAACCCCCACAACTCAACAACTCTGCTTCTGGTTTAGATAATTTTGAATTACACTTTCTTGTTTCACCTTCATTTTCACACAATGAAATACCTCTTACGGTAACATTTCTTACTGCTCAGTGGATAATTAATTCTAGATAAATTATCGAAATGTCTCTTAGCCTTCTCTTCACAAAACAAAACAGAACCATTTTAATGGCGTAAAGCACCTTTTCATCCTATGAATCATCTTTGCAATTCTCTCTGAGCATTCACATGACAAAAGCAAATGATCTAGCAGTTTCAAAGTGGAATAGCCGAGGTTGCAGGACTTAGCTATCTTAAAAAAAAAAAAAACGAAGGTGAATAACTCATTCTCAGCCTAGGTACTGTATAAATTCTTTCCTAACCAGTATCACAAAAGCTACAGTATGAAAGCCATTTGTACTTACATTTAGGAAAACAAATCCATCGACTTCCTCCATTTCTTTTACTGTTGTCTCCAAAGTTTCCTTTGCTGAATCAACAGTTTGCTGGAAGTTAACCATCTGCTCATACAGGTACTCCATTTTCAACTTCTTCACTTCCTCAAAGTTCTCTGATTTCTCATCATATTGTTCTACCATTTTCTTAAGCATCTCTTCATTCTGCTTTTCCAACAACTCTGCATTTTTCTTACAGTTTTCCTGCAATGTAAAAACAGATGTAAATTGATCTGCAGAATAAAATTACAACATTTAATGAATATACAGAAACTCTCAATTACCCATACATGAGCCATCCACCAGACTTCTTCTGGTATCCTGAGAATAAGAGAACTTTATTTCTGTAAGCAAACTCATCTGGGAGAAATAATGCTAGAGAAATGAAGTAAAAGCAATGGCAGATATTTTTTTTTACTGCTAGTGTTTAAAATTAAACTTCTATACTTAAGCATTGAGATAGGACGTCTGACTACAAAATAGCTAAAAATCAATACCTTCAACCGAAATTAATACAGTCCTCAAGGTGCAAGGACTTGGGCATTAAGAAGTTAAGACACTGGGCAACTCATTTAGATGCTTCACACAGGATTCTAAATAAAGACACAAAGAGTGTGAGCTTTTTATAAGCATAATCAAAATTAAGGGAACTTTTCCCTCCAGTGCTTGACAGTCACATATTCCACTGTACAATAATGTGCAAAAAAGCAATCTTTTTCTTCCTCTAAAGTTAATACCTTCCAGTGGGAGAGGTCAGTTTGAGGACTGGAGCAACAGCCTGATTTAGTGGAAGCAATGACACTACAAAACAAGGCAAGCATATCTTAGAAATAATTGTGTAGAGCGAAAGAAAACTAGTGCAATAAAACACTGGACTTACCTCAACAGAGTTAAATAGCGATTCAATATCACTCACAAACTTCTCAATCTTCATTGACTTTTCTTCCAGTGCTATTAGCAATTCACCTAACTGATCCTGAAATGTAAAATGTTTCAGTAACATAAGCACAATGTTTTATAAAGTTTTTATATGCAACTTATTTTAGGTGAGTATTTTTGTTTTGCCATGAGCCACCATTGGAACAATTGCTAAATTAAGTTCAAGTATCTCCCTGGCTACAAAGACAAGCACAGAAATAGCAACTGGAACAGTCACAAAACTGCCTCCAAACCAAAAAAAGCGAGCTCAGTTCAACAGGGTGCTGAGTGTCTGTACAAGTTGTTGAACGCTACGAATTCCAGTGCAGTTTTGCCAGAGACTGAGTGTACTCAGAGCCTCATGAAGGTCCTCAAGAGATCGCAGGAACAAGCCCATAAAAAGTAAGATAATTCAGGTAATTCTGAGGCTAATAGATTATGCAGTGTCATGATTTTTTTATTAGAATTTTAAAGATATTTCCTATAAACCAGAATTCATCAAAATCACTGGTTGAATTAGATGTGGAAACAAAAGCAGTCCAAGGGACAACAGCCATCAGAGATGACTCAGAATTCTTCTTTAGTCCTTCTTGACCTTTCATGAAAGCAAGCTGGCCATCTGCTCAGGTGTAATTTATAATTTATAATAATACTTAGTTTCAATTATTTGGCATAAATCTAAAGGGAAGGTTAACTTCCTTTGTTAACAGCTTCCTATTATGGCAAACTTCTACAGCTAGATCTGTTGAGAACTAGCATATGACTTTCCATTAATTCTAAATGTCATACAGTTGAAGGCTCACTTTATAAATATTTAAGGCCAATCACCAAGATTCGGAGGCAAACTTCTGTTTGTCAAGATAACCTATAAAATCCAACAGATACCATCCATAGCCCATTTCATTTACTGTGAAGCTATGTTCCTACAATTAAAACTCAGGTGATAGGCATTTTGCTATCTTAATGTAACAAGAAACATACAAATGCCGTCTCAGAGTAACCTGAGCCCTGAGTGCTAGAAATCATGCAAAGCCAAGGCTGTGTTGTGGCCAGATTTAATATTGGCTTCATGTCTGTGCTCCACAGCCAGGGAGTGATATCATGGGACATTTATTTGTGGCTTAACTTGACTCACGGCAATGCAGGTACATTCGAGGGATGGTTGGGGTCTATGACTTTATTACTTACGTACTGGTGGCTAATAATCACTTCTAAGTCAAGCATGAATGGCCATATATAAAAAGTAACTCCGCTGTCATACATCTGCACACCATGGCGAGAGTTTGGAAATACTGATATTTGAAACGGCCACATTGACTGCTACTACTTTTAATTTCTCTTTCTTGCATATGAGTTAACGTAAAGATAACGTAAATAGCACAGATACAGGCCTTCTGGAATTTTAATGAAATTACACAAAATCTGTATTACTGTCAACCAAACATGTGCCAGCAAAGAGACCTCACCTTTCAGATACTGGAGTGAGATTAAATAATAACCAATAAATGAATATCTGTATACTTGTACATGTACAAATCTGACACGGGAAAAGTGAGACATCACATGCATGCTGTTTTCACAAGCAGAATTGCAATTTAATGAAGAACATCTTCCACAGAAACAAAAGCTCTTTCACTAGTATTGATAGCAAAGGACTAGGCTACTGAAATGGAGATCATTTTTATCTGTCTTTTAGAGTGGTAGAGCTTAGAGATAGTGGGAAGAAGTAGGACTTGCTAAACTCTTACCTGTGCTACAGCTAAAACACTATTGGCACAGATGGACATGAACTGAACAGAAAATGAGGATGAAGTTTCAACAAAACTGTGTAGTGTAAACTGTGTAACTCGTCTAACATCTCTGAGAAACCAACACATGTAACTAGGACAGGGAACGCTTTACGATGATACTGGTCCCTGCATATGGACGTTTCTGTACCTTGTCAAGTGAAATGAGCTGCTGTTACTAAAATTTTCTTTTCATAGAAACAACCATTTCTCCCCCTACACATATGAACCAGAACAAACTTATGCAGGTGAGAAGGCTAAAAGATGGAAGGTCTGGTAACAGCTACATATAAACAAGGTCATTCAAACTTTTGAACAAATAAAAATATCATCTTAGCAAGCCTAGGACTCTACAGAATACCTTAATAAGACAGTCTCTTTTCAAGATCTCTAACAGGTGTTTAAGAATAGGTTTTATTTTATAGATACTGTGACTTAGCCTCTGGACTAAGCCAGAAGCCTCTCCCCTGACAACACAGGAGGTCTGGAGAAATTAGCCTCAGTATCTCCTTCCCTCACCCAAATTAATTCTTACCTTCATCTTGGTTGCAGCATCATCTAGTGTTGTTACTTCATGGTCTTTGTGTTCTCCAAAAAGCTTGTCAATAGCAGATATCGGGCATTTGCAGTGGTAACAGTAAGTGTCTGTTTGCGCTTTCTTCACTTCTTTTTGTGGGCTCTCAACTTGAGGAATGTTTGTTGCTGATTTTTCAGGATACATCACCACAAAGCCTGAATCTTCAAGCTCAACAGGTGTTCTTTGCTCTGGCTCATTAACAAATTCGTAACTATCACCAGCATGCTCAAAAGAGTCCCTGTCTTCAAATAATAGTTCCTCGTGTGTTAATTGAGATGATATTTCATCTTGCAAAAGTTCTTCTTGTGTGATCACATCATAGTCCATTGACTCAGCAAGATCTTCATAAACGTCAGGGTGCTGCTCCTCTCTTTGCAAGTGTGGCTTCTCTGTTTGCTGAATGGTAGGGATGAAGGAAAGATTTTCCTGAGTATACTGGTCATCTTCACTGTTTTCAACAGGAGTCCTGACATATGAGACATATTTTTCCATTTGAGGAACTGCTGTTACGTCATGCTGTTCTTCCTGGGTATTACCAGCTTCTTGGTACGCAGCTCCCTGATAATCTACTAGTTGACTACATGCTCGATGACTTGATTGCTCTGGCAACTCCTCAGTTGTTTCTACAGGTATATTTTCTTCCTCCCTTTGTTCAGTGGTATCAGCTCTTGCACCTGAAAGAATTACTTTGCTTCCAAAAGGAATGGCATGCATTGGTTTACAAATTGTTGCTTGAATGTCACTGTCAACCTGGACTTTCTCTCTCTCCACAACACCCCTTTCTGGCAGAACCTCAGTTCTGACATGTTGAACATCACTAGACCTCTGTTGGTGTTTGTCCTCTGAACTCTGAACTGAAATTTCTCCACTAAAGGACCCATCCTGTGGTATCTGATCCTTTTGAGGCCCTATGGCCTTACTTGGAATTTCATCTTTAAGAATGTATTTTTCAAAATATATTCCTGTTCCATCATCTGTATCTGAATTTCTACTAGGGAAGGACGCATTAGAATTACCACTTTCTTCATCAGAGGGAGTCTCATCCTTTGTTTTTTCTCCTACTGCTTCTGCATAGAGGTCCTTGTATAAAAATGACAGAGCAGGTGGCTCCTCTAGAAGCTCGGGATTTACTGCAGCAACAGTGGTAGGGAACAACAGAGATCGTTCTAGCACTCCTTCTTCTGAATCAAAGAGTGGGGTCCCCGGTGACTTCCGTTCATCTTCTACATTTGTAACCTTTTTACTGCTGATATCAACTGATTTCTGCAGAGGTAAACGTTTTGGAGCATCTGCATAGGACTGCGCTTTGCCTTCTCCTTTCACAGTACCATAAAAGACTTCATCTAGATCCTCAAGTAAGGAAAATTCCTCTTCCAAAGTATCTACCTCAGTGCTTTCTTTAAAAGATGTGGCTTCTTCCACAGGTTCATTGGGATCTTCTGTCACAGGAAACAATGAACTTGGTCTTTCAAAATGTGGCTTAGTTGGGGATTTGTCATCAATCAATGTGTATTTTTCAAAATAATCCATATCAGCCATACCATTATTAGGATCTGCATTATTATTGCTTTCTGGCAACATGGGATTTTCTTGTTGTGTTTCTCCAGTTTCCTCAATATCATCATTTTTGACCAATTCTTTTAGTTTATGGCTTGCAGGCTTTCCCAATGTTGAGCTTTCTGAAATTTCTGTGGTTGTTCCAGAAGCTACAGCTTTATGGCTATCATCAACTAATTTTCTTTTAAATGAAGGATTTGTTTCCAAGTATTCTAGTTTATCAGGCATGTGTTTACTTTCTTCTTGATCAACAGAAGAAATATGTGTAGGAGCATGAATATTGAGTATTTCATAGCCTTCTGAAATTATATTAAATAGATCTTTTTGTTCAGTAGTCTCTGGAGCATGCTGACTGTCTTCTACAGTGCTCACACGTTCCATTTCTTCTTCTTCTCCTCCCAGGTAATGTTCAGGCACTTCAGACATTTTGTCTGCCTCCAGATGTCGCATTGCTTCCATTTTTGTAGGGTTTCCAATGCTAGTTTCATGCTCTGGAGCTTTGTCTAGAGCTGGATTGTCTCCTACCAGAGATGGCAAATCATACCTTTGTGCTCTGTGACTGGTGTCTGAGGACATTCTGTGGGAAATTTCACTTGACGCTGAACCAGAAACTCTAAACATATGTCCTTTATTCTTAGTAGCACCATGAACTGTGAGTTCTGTGCAGCTTCCAGCTGGGGATTGTTTTGATCCAAAATCAGAAGCTTCATTTGGAGAAAGATGAATTCCTTGCCTGTTTACTTCTGCAGCTCTTATTGGACTAATTGAACGAGTTTTCACCTCTTCAGCCAGCCAGCTAGCTAGCCCAAAAGATGAAATATCTGGATTCTGCCTTTCATCAGAACCAGAGCTAACGGGCTTCATCTCTGCTGAAGAAAGGCTGCCCTGTTCACCAGAATAATGCTGAGTTTTGTGCGTCACGGTTTCATAACCAAGATCTGGTGAAACAGCTCCCAGATGCTCTAAGGATGTATGCTTTTGGTCTGTAAAATACCGTTGCATTTCATGTCTGTCCTCTCCTTCAGTATAAATGCCTGAAACTCTGTTAGATTGCTTTCCAAGCATGCCTACTACGTCAGATAAAGATGATGGAATATTTTGTTTCTCTTCATCATCAGTGAAAGCCACTGATACTGACTTTTCAGATAGTGTATGAAAAGGTACAAATGAATCTGACGACACTGCTTCCCGGTCTGCTACAGCAGTCACTTTTGACTCCGTGGTCGCCAACCTTGGCGCTACCTGCACATCAGGTTGCATTTCTTGCTTATCTTGCTCAGCAGTGAATTCGGAGGGACTTCTTAGCTGCTCTGATGACAAATATTTTGTGTCCAACAAATGATCTTGCGATTCTTGTTCATCTTGGTCTTGTGTGTGCTTTAGAGACATGCTCTCCAACTGCACTGTCTTCAAGCTTGCTGCTTTGGGTGAACAGAGCTGAATTTTTTGCAAATCTTTTCCGTCATGTGGTGGAATTATGTGCTTACACTCTGATTGTGCAGACTGGGGAATAAGTGGCTGCACATTTTGCTTTTCTTGTTTAGCAAGGGGTCGTGTGGGAACCAAATACTCAGAGGCTGGTTTTGAATAAGGTGGAATTTCTTGCTGACATGTTTCATCAGCTGAATAAAATGGAACTGAAGGTTCAGACTCCAGTTTTGAAGGTACAGTTAAATAATCTTGACTTTCTAGAGTTTCTGCTTTATCTGTAGAATACGATAAATGTAATTGTTCAGAATCTAATTGCATAGCTGCGTGGAAGTAATGTGGAGTCTGCTCTCTCTCTGTTTCAGGTAAAATTACATGTTCAGCCTCTGACACTGCAGCCACAGGCAAAGGTAGATTATTTCTTGTAGTCTCTGCTTCGTTTCTTGCAAAGAAGAAACCTGACTCAGGCTGGGCAGTTTCTGACTGCTCTGTTTTACAGTGGGTGTAAGATAAATCTAAGTGCTTGGGGGACAGGCCTCCAGTGACAGGTGAAGACTTAGGTCTTCCTTCGGGTTTTGTTTCAGAGACGGAATGTGAAACATCCAAAGGTAAAGACACTGTTTGTTCAGTAAGAGATGAATACAGCTGAATTTTTTGTCTCTCTGCTTCCTCAGTGGAAAAGGATAAATCATCTTGTTCAGTTTCCAGCTGAGCAGTTAGAGATGAAGTAGCCCCAGGGTCTCGTCTCTCTGAATGTCCTGCTCTCAGCAGGGCCATTTCATGCTTTTCTGCTTTGTCAGTAAGACTTAATAAATCTGATTGTTCCAAGTCTGGTTGTGCAGTTCCCTGCTCTTCAGTCCTGCCAAAGGTATATGATACAGAAGGTGTTTCTGGTTGCTCTGGTTCCACAACTGAGTACTGCAAATTAATGCACTGCAGTTCAGGTTGGGCCCCATCCGTCCGCTCCATTTCACCCATAAAATTAGATGTCTCTGGGTGCTCCAGCTGGGCAGTCTGTGGTTGCTCTCCTTTGCCACAGGAGTACAATAAATCTGGTGGTTTCATTCCACGAGTCTCTGCTTTGCCAAGAGAATATGACAAATCTGGACGTTTTGATTTTAGTTGTTCTGATTGCAACTGCTCTGCTTTTCCTGTGGAATATGAAAAATCAGAAGGCACAAACTCTGCTTGTGCAGTTTCTGGTTTTTCTGTTTTGCCAAGCAAATGTGATAAACCTGGTTCCGCTAAACCTAACTGTGAAGCTGGTTTCTGCATTTCTTCACCAAGAGAGTGCAAAAAGCCCAGCTGGGCCATTCGCTTTTCCTCTAGTTTGCCAAAGGACTCCAAAAGCTTTGGCTGTTGCAGTATTTTTGGGGCAGGTTGTGAGCACTTTGATTTACCAACTGGATAGGATAAATCCATTTTTTCCACCTCTGGCTGTTCAGTTTCATGGTGCTCTTGTCGACCAATAGAATATGATAAACCTGGATAGTTTGATTTCTGATGTGTAGCTTCCTCTTCTATTTCGCCAACAACATAAGATAGCTGCGGATGTTGCAACTCTGGCAATACCATTTCCTGTTCTCTTTTGCCAGAAGAATACAACGAACCTGTATGTTCCAGTTCACCTTGCACAGTTTGCATTTCATCTGCTTTACCAAGGGCATATGTTAAATCTTGTTGCCCTGAGTCCATTTGTGTTGCTTCTTCTGACAGCGTTTTGCAAATGGAATATGATGAACTGGGAAGTTCCCGCTCTGGATGTGCCATTCCTTGTTGCTCCCTTTTTCCAATGGGATGGGGTCTTACAAGCTGCTCTGATTTCCATTGTGTAGCTGGTGGCTGCTCTGCTTTGTCACTGGAATACAACAAATCTAGATGCTCGGCCTCTGCTTGTGCTGTTCCTTGCTGTTCTGTTTTGCCAGTGAAATGTAGCACGTCTTGATGCTCTGCTTCCACTTGAACAGTTTGTGGTTGCTCTGTCTTCCCAGGGCAAGAGGATAAATCTGGTTGCCCTAACCCAAGTTGTGTGGTTTCTTGTCGCTGTGTTTTAACAGTGGAATATGATAAATCTGAATGCTCCAACTCTTGTTTTGCCATTTCTTGTTGCTCTTTTTTGCCAGAGGAATACAAGCAATCCAGGAATTTCCCTTCCAGTGGGGCCCTATTTGATTGCTCTGCTGTGCCACAAGAACTTGACAACACTGGCTGTTCCAGTTTCAGTCGTACTGTTTCCTCTGGGTGTGATGTATGGCGTCCCCTCTCCTGTTTGACCTCCAGTTGTGCGCTTTGTTTTTCTTCGCTAACAGAAGAGGACAAATCAGGCTGCAGTACTTCACCCATAGCATCCAAGACGTCTGGATGTTCAGACTCCAGTGGGGCAGCCCACGATGGCTTTGTTTTGACAAAAGAATGCAACAAATCATATTCTTTCAACTCTGGCTGTGTTGTTTTATGAGGTTCTGCTGTGGCAACAGAGAATGACAAATCTGCATATTCTAATTTTGCTTGGGAATTTTGCAGTCCTTCTGTTTTCCCCATAGAGCACTGCAGCTCAGGGTGTTCTGCCTGCATTCCTGCACCTTCCCACTGCTTTTCTTTGCTGACAGATGATGAAAAATCACCTGGCTGTTCCTGCTCTGGTCGAATCTTTTCTTGTCGCTGTACCGTGCCAGTGGAATGCAATAAATCTGGATACTCCAAATCCACTTCAGCCATTTGAGGTTGCTGTGTTTCACCAATTGAACATGATAAATCTGTTAGTTCTGGCTCTGGTTGTATGATTTCATGTTGTTCTAATCTGCCAGCAGATAAATCTGAATGGTTTGATTTTGCATGCACATGTTCTTGTTCTGCCTCACTAACAGAATCAGATAACTGCAAATGTCCCAATTCTGGCTGAGGTTTCTCTCCTTTTGCAGCTTTTTTGAAGGAATACAGGAAGCCTGGCTGGTCCCCTTGAGCAGTTTGTGCTCGCTTTGTTTTGCCAGGCCAAGATGATAGATCCTCTTTTCTTAACCCCAGTTGTGTAGTTTCTTGTGTCTGCATCTTCTCAATGGAATATGATAAATCAGGATGCTTTGGCTCTGGTTTTGCCATTTCTCTTTGCTCTGCTTTTCCACTATGAGATGATGCATCTGGAGCTCCTAGTTTCTCTTTTGCAGCTTGTGGATGCTCTGCTCTGCTCACAGACTGTCCCTCATCAGAGCGTCCCAAGGCTGTGTGCTCCATCCCTCTCTGCCGCACTTTGCTGGCAGGGGATGCCAAGTTTGCATGGCCCAGCTCCAGCTGGGCAGGTGGGAGTTGCTCTGTTTTGTCACAAACAGACAACGCATCTGGCTGTTCCAATCCCAGCTGGGTCATTTCTTGCACTTTGTCAAGGGAACCTGCTAGACGAGGGTGTTCAGATTTCAGCTGTGCAGTCTGCAGTCCTCCTCCTTTGAAAGTGGCGTAAGTCAAGGCAGGATGTCCCTGCCCTGGTTCTGCCATTTCTTCTTCTTCTGCCATACCCACAGAATGGGCCAAATGGGGAACTTCCACTTCTGGATGAACTGTTTTCTGTTCTGCTTTTCCAAAGGGGTAAGTTAAACCTGTTTGTTCCGGTTCTCGTCGTACTTCTTGTCTCACCTCTGTGTTGTCCAGAGGATATGTCACATCAGCGTGTCCTGCCTCTGGTGGGGCCATTTTGTCATCTGGCCTGTCAATGGAAAATGATAAACCTGGTTGTTCCAAGGCCTCCTGGACATGTTTTAGTTGCTCTGTTCTATCAGGAGAATGTAATAACTTTTCTTGCTCTAACTGCTGTTTTGTGGTTTGCTCCTGCTTTTCTCTGCCAACAGAAATTTTTCTGTGTTTCTGATCCAACACTACTTCTTCTTGTTGGTTTGTCTCATCAGTGCAATGTGGCAAATCAGGATGTTTCTTTTCCCATGATGCAGTTTCTGGCTCATTTGCTTTGCCAAGGGAATATGTCAAATTTGGATGTTTTGACTCCATTTGTGCAGTTGCTGGAGGAGCTCTTTTTCTGGCCATTTTAGGTAATTCTTGATATGTAGACTCAAACTCTTGAGTTCCTTGTTCTCTGGCTTTACCAAGGGAAAATGATAAGTCTGGATATTTTGAATCCAATTGTGAAGTTTCTTGTTGGTTTTTTTGGCCATTAGAACATGTCAAATTTGAGTATTCAGATTCCACTTCCATACTTTCATCTTGTGCTGCTTCACCCAAGGTTTCTGGTGAATCCAAATGTTCTGATTTTCTTTGTGTTTCTCCCATGGAGTATGAGAGCTCTGGATGTCCTGAGTCCTGCTCTACTCGTTTTGCTTCACCACTGTTGCATGAAAAATCTGCATGTTCCATTACCAGTGGTGCTGTTTCTTGTTGCTTCAAACGAAATGGTAAGGTTGGATGTTTCAACATTTTTGGTTGTTCAGCTTCATGAAAGGAATATGACAAATCTGGATATTCTGAACTCACTTCCATTTCCAGTGGAGCTTCTTTTCCACTGGAAGATGGCAAAAATGTTTCCTCCAGCTCTGGATGTACTAATTCTTGTTGCTCTGTTTTGCCAGTAAAACTTGAAAGAAATAGTTGCTCTGATTTGTGTTGTGTCATTTCCTCCTGGGTTTCTGTACTTACATAGAATGTCTGTTCTGGATATGCTGACTCTGTTTGCATCTCTTCTTGCACTTGTTCACTGACAGAATATGACAAAGACGGATGCACTAACTCTGGCTGAGCTGTTCCTTGCTGTGCCAAATTAATTCGGTCTACGAGCTGGGGCTCTTCTTTCCCCAAGGTTTCTGACAAATCTGAATATTCCATTTCCATTTGCATAGCTTTTTGTTGGGTTGTTTCCTGCTGTTCCAGCTGTCTTTGTACTACACCTTGTTGTTCCGTTCTGCCAAAGGTATATGATATATCTGGCTGGGCCACACTGAGTGGTGGTGTTTCCTGTTGCTCGCTACCAGCAGTGGAACAGGAGGGAAGTGACTGCTCCTGCTCCACTGGCAGCATTTCCCAGGACTTTGCTCTGTCAATCGAATGTGAGGACCCCATAGATCCTGACTCCACTCCTTCTAGCATTACTTCTCCAGTGGTAAATGAGAAATCCCTGTTTTCTAAAGCTAGTTGCACATTTTCATGTTGCTTTGCTTTGCTAATGAAACATGATGGCTCTGGACCTTCTAAGTCTCTTTGTACAGCTTCTTGTGCTGTTTCTCCCTGGCAATATTGTGAATCTGCTTGTCCCAGCTTTGGTTGCAGTATTTCCTGTTGTTCTGTTTTGCCACTGGAATATGATGTCTCTGGCTGTTCTGCCCTCAGCTGTGAGGTTTTACGTTGCTGTTCTTTCCCAGGAGAATATGACAAAACTGGATGTTCTGCCTGCAGTTGAGTAGCTTCTCCTAGCACTCCCTTGGCAGGGGAATACAGCTTACCTCCAGGTTGTGAATCCTGCTGTATACGCTGTGGCTGTTCTCCTTTGTTACCAAAATATGACATAAGAGAATTGTCCAAATCTGCTTGTGCCAATTCTTGCTGCTTTGTTTTATTGGTGGGATATGATAGATCTGAACGTGCTGTTTCCAGATACCCAGTTTGCTGTGTCTCAGCTCTTCTGGTGGAATCAAACATATCTGGACGTACCAACTGGAGTTCTGTAGTGTTTTCTTTCTCTGCTTCTTCCATCAAACATGATAAATCTGAAGGTACCTGTGAAAGCTGTGCTGTTTCTTCTTGCTCTGCTTCTTCATGGGAGTGAGACTCTGGCTGTTCCTGTTCAAAAGGAAAAGATTTTTGTTTTTCGGTTTCTTCCCTGGAAAATAAAAACTCCTGACGGTCCCTCTGTGCACTCTCTAATTCTACCATTTCTCCTCTGGAATATGAGAAATCTGGGTGCTCCCTCTTCAGTTCTACACTTTCTGATTCTCCAATTTCTTTGCTGGAATATGAGAAATCTGGATGTTCTGTCTCCAGCATTGCACTTTCTAATTCTTCCATTTCTTCCCTGGAAAAAGAAAAGTCTGGATGCTCCATCTCCAGCTGTGCAGTCTCTGATTCTTCTGTTTCTTTTGTGGAAAAAAATTCTGGATGTTCTGCCTCCTGTTGTGAACTCTCTGATTGCTCTGTTTCTTCCTTGGAATGTGAGAAATCTGGCTGCTCTGCCTCCAGTTGAGCAGTCTCCAATTCCTCCATTTCTCCCTTGGAATATGAGACATCTAGATGCTCTGTTTCCAGCTGTGCACCTTCTGATTCCTCCACTTCTTCCCTGGAAAAAGAAAAGTCTGGATGTACCATCTCCAGCTGTGCACTCTCTGATTCTACCATTTCTTCTCTGGAATATGAGAAATCTGGGTGCTCCCTCTTCAGTTCTACACTTTCTGATTCTCCAATTTCTTTGCTGGAATATGAGAAATCTGGATGTTCTGTCTCCAGCATTGCACTTTCTAATTCTTCCATTTCTTCCCTGGAAAAAGAAAAGTCTGGATGCTCCATCTCCAGCTGTGCAGTCTCTGATTCTTCTGTTTCTTTTGTGGAAAAAAATTCTGGATGTTCTGCCTCCTGTTGTGAACTCTCTGATTGCTCTGTTTCTTCCTTGGAATGTGAGAAATCTGGCTGCTCTGCCTCCAGTTGAGCAGTCTCCAATTCCTCCATTTCTCCCTTGGAATATGAGACATCTAGATGCTCTGTTTCCAGCTGTGCACCTTCTGATTCCTCCACTTCTTCCCTGGAAAAAGAAAAGTCTGGATGTACCATCTCCAGCTGTGCACTCTCTGATTCTACCATTTCTTCTCTGGAATATGAGAAATCTGGGTGCTCCCTCTTCAGTTCTACACTTTCTGATTCTCCCATTTCTTTGCTGGAATATGAGAAATCTGGATGTTCTGTCTCCAGCATTGCACTTTCTAATTCTTCCATTTCTTCCCTGGAAAAAGAAAAGTCTGGATGCTCCATCTCCAGCTGTACAGTCTCTGATTCTTCTGTTTCTTTTGTGGAAAAAAATTCTGGATGTTCTGTCTCCACTTGTGAACTCTCTGATTGCTCTGTTTCTTCCATGGAATATGAGAAATCTGGCTGCTCTGCCTCCAGCTCGGCACTCTCCAATTCCTCTGTTTCTTTTGTGGAAAAAAGCAATTCCGGATATTCTGTCTCCAGTTTTTCACTCTCCGATTCCTCTGTTTTTTCCCTGGAATATGAGAAATCTCGGTGCTCCCTCTTCAGTTCTACACTTTCTGATTCTCCAACTTCTTTGCTGAAATATGAGAAATCTGGATGTTCTGTCTCCAGCATTGCACTTTCTAATTCTTCCATTTCTTCCCTGGAAAAAGAAAAGTCTGGATGCTCCATCTCCAGCTGTGCAGTCTCCAATTCTTCTGTTTCTTCCTTGGAAGATGAAAAGTCCGGATACTCTGTCTCCATCTGTGTTCTCTCTGATTCCCCAATTTCTTTACTGGAATATGAGAAATCTGGATGCTCCATCTCCATTTGTGCACTCTTTGCTTGTTTGTTTTTTTCAATAGGAAAATCAGGGTGATCCAAATCTACTTCTCTATTTGTCGCTGAAGTTTTCTGAGTTTCTTCTCTTTCTGTGCAAATAGGATATGAAATGCCAAAATATTTAGAATCTATCTTTTCAGGAATAGGTGAATTTAGTTGAATTCCTTGCTCCTCTGTTTCCTGAAGGGAGGAGGAAAAGTCTTGTTCGGACTTTGTTTGCTTCTCTAGGTGAACATTTTGGGTTTCCACTGGTAGGGTCTTTTCATCCTCTTTTTTTTTAGCAGAATACAATAGACCTGAAGGCTCAGTTTCTGACAGGGCACTTGTTGATGAGTGACACTCAGTGTCTTCCTTCTCTGTTTCACCTAAAGAATGTGGTAGAAGCATGTGTTCAGACTCAGATTGTTCAGTTTCTGATGACTGAGGAATAATAACCTCCTGTCTTGTTTCAGATAGTGCAGAATATTTGGATTTAGCTGATGGAGCACTAGGTAAGTGAAACGGAACTGCTGACTTCTGTGCTTCCCTCTCAGGATGTTCTGACATGGATGCTGTAGGCAAAATAGGTTGGGTACTTTGTCTATCTAATTCATTAACAAAATCTGCTGAATCAGGCTGTGATGCAGAGTTGGGCTGAATTTCCTCCTCCTTCGGTTCGTCCGGATGATCTGATGCCGTCAGCAGGGATTTGTCTGGTTTCTTGTTTGTATTTTCAGCTGAGGGAAGCAACACTTGTTTCTCTGATTTATCATCAGACTCTGATGAAACAGAGATTGTTTGCTCTGTTATTGACATTTTGGCTGCAGGCAAATAACTTTGCTGTTTCCTGGCTTCTTCAGGAAGGCAGAACTTCAGTGAATGTCCTGATACCTGATTCGGACTCTCCAAAAGAGATCGTCTGTCTTTTCTTTCTTCATCTTGAAGAGTTGTTTCTGCACCAAAGCTTGATAATCTGCTTGGTTTGTCTTTCATTTTAATGGGTTTAATATTTTCAGATGAAACATCACCTTTATTAGTAAGCCATTTTTCAGGAGGTGTTGTTGGTGAAGAATAACTTTGATTTGCATGTGCTGTGAGTTGTTGTCTTTGCTCCCTTCTTCTCTCTGACGGTGTTTCAAGATTTCTACTTCTTGCTCTCTGGAAAGTTTTTGGATGTGCTGCTTCTGAAAGCGAACTGAACTTCTGCAATCTTTCTTTTACTGATGTTTCAAGTAACTGTTCAGAATCTCCTGAAACTGAGCTGCTTCTCTGGATTCCGGTTTTCTCCAATGTTTCAGGGGCTGGCTCAGTCCCTCCAAAAATTGAGTTGAACAGCTGGATTCTAGCTTGTACTGGTCCTCCAAGGATCGGCCCTACTTTTCTCAGTCTGCTCTCTCTAAATATTGATCTTATCGGAGCACGTTTTACTGGCTCTTCTGCAATGTTCTCTAGATCTTCTTTGTTGTCCAGCATTTCCTCATCTGTGTCTTGTGCTTCCACCTGTTCAACGTTCAACACGGAGGCCTGCACATCTCCTAGAACAGTTCTTTGTTCTTGCCTCTGCATTCCAGAAGAGTCACGTTTTTTATTGCCCTGGCCTCCCTTCAGGCTTGTAGCCATTGGCAACCTATTTGAAGATTTGCGCTTCCTTTTCCGAATAATCTTACCTTCATCCATAATAAAGATAACTTTTCCTGGAGGAGAACCTACTGGTGAACTTTCCATACTGTAGAGATCAGAAGTTGTACTAGTTTCTGAGGCCCAAGGAGTAGAACATCTGCTCGAACTGGTTTCCCAGGTTATCCCACTGTCTTCACTTTGAACTGTTACCATAGAAAAGGAGGGGTTAGTCATGATGTACTGCAGCTTGGGTTTCACATCTTCACTTTGGATAAGATCTTTTAAACTAAAACCAAAAAGAACAAAAGAAAAAAAACTGTAAAAACACACAACAAATTAAATTAATACAGTAAAATCTACATTTTCGCATTGAAGCAAAATATTTTTCAAAGTTGTAAAAATACTGCATGTGCATGAATTTTGAAACACAAGCATAAGCAAAGTCATATTTCATCTGACAAATGTATTTTAGGTAAATTTTTGTAAAGCTGCATGTTGCAAGGTCAGTTCAATGAAGGGGAGGTGTTTAAATGCTCTTGACAGTGCAGGAAAAACAGTCTTTGATCTGACCTTGTTTTGCCAGCATGAGATTGAGATGATTCTGGGGCTATTCTCCAGTGCATGGTTATCTCACAGCATAATTTAAACCTTGCATTAAACACTTATAAGATACTGTCAGTGTTTTGATAGCACCCACACTTGCTGTGCCCAAGTGTAAACAGTTATACAATGCTCAAAGGAGCAGCGACTCTATCCACTGGTTTGTTACTGTCTTCTCTTATGTTTCATCATCTAAGCACTCTACGTATTTAACAAAGTAATTTAGAATACATTCAACAATAAAAATATACTGAGCCCTCCCCAAATGAAATAACAATGTTTTATAAAGCTAAGTTTTAACATTATGATATGTAATCAGTACACTATCATATGCTGCAATCAAATCTCTCTCAGTTAAAGAAAAAGGCTGGAGAAACATTTTCTGGGAAGATTTAGAAAAAAACCAGTCTTAGAAATAAGACTGTAAAGAATAACAAAACCAATTTAAAGTTATAATATTATTTTTTTTAAAAAAAAAAAAGGTATTTTTAAGGTTGCAATAATTACTCCAAAAAAAAGCATAGAAGCGGTAATCAAAACACTCAACCCCAATATTTCTTGAGTAGACAGTAGTTAATTTAGGGAAATCATGTTAGTAGCTGATGGAAAGAAAGGCAGAGTATCTGTAGACGAAGGCAGAAGCTTCAGTAGAGCAGAAGAAGTGGTGAATTTGCTGTAATTCCCATGGAAGGATGCAAACCACAAAAGGTCCTACTTCCACTGAACAGAGGGAAGGGTTGCTTTCCAGGTGATTAGGATAAAGCACTTCTTCAGCAAAAGTGAAGAAATCTGGCTCCTGCCCATGGGATCGGAGCAGCAGAACCCATCTGACCAACTGCCACAGGCTGTGACCCAGCACCACGTGGGTGCCAGAGGTGCCTGCAGGCTGCAGAGGTGGGGGGACAGCCCTAAGAAGCAGTCAGCATCACTCTAGAGGGGAGGCAGAGGTCTTTGAAGGAGAAGAGGAAATCCTGAGGACAGCCATAATTGCTCCATCAAGCAAACTCTCCAAACCATAGGGTTTTTGTAAAGGGCACTCAGCAAAACTGCTCAGTACCCATCGGAAGCAAAAAGGTAATCCTGATACTAGCAGTTCTGGCCTTCTCTTTCCATGAATTTGCTCTCCAGAGCACAGAACAAGAAGGCCTGCCCTGGCTTGCCCCATGCTGAGGTCTATACAGACTGATGCACAGGCCATCTCATCTCTGATGTCCTTGGTGCTAACTGAAAACTGAAGTCACCCTGTGGGACAACGGCCTGACCAGGCAGTGGTGAGACAACATGTTATCAAAGTCCAATGACAGGGCTAAAAGCCAGTCATGGTGACTGGGCTGGCCTGGAGACTGTGACTAGCAGGACAGTTTAGACTGAAGCCCACGATTCAATGCAAGTCTGACAGTGCACTATGAAATAATCACATCTTAGCAAAAAAAAAAACCCTCCAAACCAGCCCTCAAACACATACAAAACCCAGCATGTACAGCTGATTATCTGCCTTGGTGTAATATACTCTAGCAAGGCTAGCTTCATAATGCAAAATTTACAGGTTGGAGGAAGAGGCAAAGCAAACAAACCCATACCAACTTTGCCGCTAGCTTTTCCTTTGCCAGCTTCATGGCTTGGCATTTAGGTTGACTTGGGCATAGCAAAATTAAATTAAATTAAATTAAAATAAAATAAAATAAAATAAAATAAAATAATATAATCAATAGCAATAGTACTAAGGAAGCTTTCAGGTCTTATTTCAGGCCACAATAAGAGACGACTAATCTTTTTTTAGATTTTTCAACTTCTAAATCACCTGCATATATTTTTAAACCTATTTTTCTACACTACCTGGTGTTATTAAATAAAACCCCATGCAAAACAGAGCAGCACTCCCACTTCAGCTGATATTAGTGAATAAGAACGGGCTGCCGTGGCCCTGCCTACACAAAAAGCTTGAATTATTCAAATCCTTGTCTCATTTCTAAGGTTGTGGTCACAGTTCATATTCCTCTAGAGTGTGACGAGATGGCGCTTTATATTTTTAAGACCAGAATGAAAGACACGTAAGTCAAGCATTTTCTTCCACTATACTTCCAAATGCTGCCATAGTTTTGTATACAATTTGCGCACTGGACATTAGTAGCTGAAAGACCCCTCTCTAGTCAGAGGAAGTGTCTGCCATTGCAAAAAGACGTTTTGCAATGTTTCAGCTCCATAAATGCCGATATGAAGCCACTGACATCCAGGGACAAAAGCCAGGGCTGCCTGTATTCCACATAGCCATTTCACATCCAATCCTGTTGGCACATGTGTTGTCAGTTTGTTATTTCCCTGCTAGGACATTGACTCAAACCTTTTATAATTCTTGGAGACACTGACAACTGTTTTTGTGCCTTCTGTCATAATAGCTCAAAACAAGATTTTTCTTATTGTCTCTTGCTGCTTCTCACATTCCTCTGCTCCTCACTACGACTTCCATGCTGTGTCCACTGGGATTTCTGGTTTCTAGTCCAGCCTGGCAGGCTGGGCACATGTTCCCTCATGTATCACACCAGGGAAGAGTTTTCACCTCCCCAGCTGCTGGAGCAGTCGTGTTCAGACACGCTGAGCGAGGTCTGTCCACCACCACCATCACAGAGTAGTACAGCTAGCCCAACAGCTTTCTAAAATCCTCCACAGGCTCCCTTCATCTGCTTCACATCAGACCTTGTCACTCCTGGTATCATAAAAACTTGTTGCTGGTTGCTGGATGACACCTCGCCAGCTGAAAACAACCCAGATAAAATGACCGAGATGTCAAGCTGTGGCGACGGTTTGCGCTGGCAAGACCTCTCATCCCTTGAAGGCTCCTACTTGAACCCTGCAGGCACAGTGCAAGGGAGGTGGAAACTGGTACTGGCCAGCTTGCCTTCCCAGTTGAAGGAAGTATTTTATTTTTCTGTGTTTGTGTTTTTGTTCTGTACATTCCTGTAGTTTCTGCCTTTACCATGCTGCAGCAATCAGTATGCTCAGCAAGGTCTCTGCCTGTTGCTCTACATTTCCTAGGGCTCTAGCTCATCCATCTCCTTCTTCAGGGTAAAAGAATTAGAAGCTACAGAAAGTCACTATTTTAAATCCAGTCTTTCACTTGTTAACCTGCTGCTAACTTCCTTCAGTGTTAATGATGCCCCTTCTGGCGACACAGTGGCCCGTGTGTCTGTCCAAATTCAAACAAATAATTATCTAAAAGCAGTAAGACTGCTTCTTGCACCGCCACAAAGCTGATTGTTATTAAGAGTAGCTGGGAGCCAGGAGCTGGGCTAGTCTCAGACATTTTGTTCCACCCTCGATGCTTGCAAATGCATGCGAAGTGACACAACCCACTGTGGTCCTGCTGGTCTCTTTTCCAGGCATCAGGTCACGGCATGGCCCAGTGGCATTGCCAGTCGCAGCTTCACGTGCTGCTTGAGAAACCACAGCACCTCCGTGCCCTGGAGGTCTGACTTGCTCCTGCATTCTGGATTCTCCACTGTACAGGTCGCAGAGGGAGCACAGGTATCGAACAAACACTTCGGTCTGGGTGGGAGACTTCCTTTACACAGTGATTTAATCACTTTGTTGAGACCTAACGGAGAACTTCTCAAAGTCTGTGTGTTATTTTAGATCCAAACTGCAACCTAGTCCTTTATCAAGGACTCAGTTAATATTATCTAAAAGGCTGAAGGGAAACCAAACACGGAGTGAGATGTATTTCCCGGCTGCAGCTGCTGGCTGGGGCCAGGACGTGGGGCGGGTTCGCCAGCTGCACCAACGCCCCCGCCTCAACGCTTCGCCCCATTCCACTGCTCCCCGTGCCCTGTAGCCCCAGCCTCTGCCCCGGCCACGTGGGACGCTGGAAAGCCCCTGCTTACCACCACTCCCACCTTCCCTGCGGCCGGTGGTGGACGAACACCTTCCACCCTGGCCCCAGGGAGGCGCTGCCTCGTCTAGGAAAGTAACAATCACGCATCCTTTCCCCCTGTCTCTCTTTCTTTGCTAGGGAGAGAGTATGGCAATCTTTTATTTTTATGAAAGCCCTGCACACAGACACATGCAGACACCTTTCCACTGCAAAAGGAAGCCAACTGGGACCAGTCCGAGAGACCAAACCGTGTTAGAGCTGCTCACCCATCCCATAGTTGTTAGAGACTCGGATATTCCAGTGGGTTCAACTATCTTCATATAGCTAGGCTTTAATCTCACCATTATCAATACAAAAATTAAAACCTATTAACTTCATGCTCATGTTTGCCTTAAAACACACACTACACACTTTCAAAATATTTTCCCTGTTTAGACGATTAATTCTACATGGAGCTAGAAACAAAAGACATCTGCCACAATCTGTCTATCTCAGATAGTAAAATGCCCAAAGGCAAGAAAATACTGGGTGAAATCTCTGAAGATCAGTGGGTTATTTATGCTGACAAGGACATGATGCCTTACCCCATCTTTATAATAGGTGCTGATGCCGCCTGTTGGTCTTACTACTTGCATAAAAACCTGTGTTAGGAACCCAAATTATTTAAAGATTACATCAAAAAGGGTAATAAACATGTGAAACCAAAACTTTTCTGCTTTTTATGTGCACGCACCATAATTTTGGGGTAAATCACAAGCTCTGCTGCAGCTTCTGGGATTTTATTCCCTGTTGCTGCTGCATAAGGACTGGTGTGGAAGTGGAGCAGGTCGGCCAGGGCTCGGGGGTTAGTGTCCTGGGGGAACACCAGGGCTCTTCTGCTTCTGTCACACGGGCACTTGCTGACCTTGGGTCAGACATCTTGCTGTGTAGCTCTCTTATAAAGTAGGAATGAGGATATTTAGCATGTTTGAAAGGTGGACATAGGAGCCAATGGGGCATTTCCTCTGACTGCAAAGCTGCACAACCGAGTGCTGTTCAACTGCATGCAGAGGAGGAAGACAAAAGCTGCAGTGAGCTTGGGGCTGTTAAAAATAAATCAGTGACGGCAGGGTCCAGGACAAGCTGTCTCCAGCCAAGTGTGCATATTGGTTACATCTCAGCTCTAAGCTACATTTTCAAAGAAAAAAAAAATAGAAAAAAATCTGTTTTGCAACAGGGGCTTGAAAACCTGTTTGTCAACAAATAATTAGCTTACAGTCTGAGTAAGTAGGTCTCAAGGGCTTGGCCCAGCTGTTCTTGCTTAGCCAGCGCCTCCCAGGAGCTCTGTCCAGGCACTCCGCACGGAAGAAGGCTGTAAGCTCAACAACCACGCTGACATTTGCAAATACAAAATTTAAGCAGTTAAAGAATCAGCTTTTTTTAACTTTACTAAGCTATTGCTGAGCGCTTGGTGCAGCTACCATATCTGTGCCAAACCCCAAATTTAACATCTCCTTTAGCCTAATTAAACTAATCAAAAGGATTTAAATATACTCAGTTACCACGGAGCACTGCTGTTAAAAACCTCTCCTTTAGACTCTGACCTCTCTTGTTAGTAAGACAGGTAAGGACAGAGATGAATTCTACAGTTCTTAATATAACAGAGAACTAAAGGGAACAGTTGCTGTGATTTAATTAAGCAGGGAGATGCAATGCCCGATTCTGCGTTGCGGAGGCTGCCAGCCAGAAGCAAGACCCAGCTGCGGGGAGCTGCTGACAGGCACCCGTGGAGAAGCCGTCCTCCCAGCACGAGCAGTAAGTAACTACATAGGCTACATAGATTTCCTTCCCTTTAAGGGAAAAGTTAGCCATTCCCGCTTATGTTTTACAATTTGAGTTTTATTATTAGCCATTTAATTGCAGACTGCATTAAAAAATATCCAGTCGGCTGTGTTTTAGCTGTCTGCAGTGAGTAGCTCCACTCCACTGACTTCAGCTGGTGTCCTCGTAGGGCTGCACCCATGTGCAAGCTGTTTTCATCAGCACGTAACCCCTCTCTCTGCCTGCACAGGACCAAAGAGTCAGCATCTCCCTCCAGAGAAAAGCAGCGTTACACACCTAGGGTTGTCCAATTCTTTGGAACACCAGCTCTCTGTTCCCTCTGCAAGGAGTTTTTCCTACAGTCCTGGGCTGCGTTTCCCTGTTTGACTTGAATTCCCACAGCACCCAGGGTGGGTTAGGCTGCACAGAGCCTCCCCGCCTCCCTTCTGCCATCTTTTTTCTCCCAGCGACCGTCAGCAATGTCAGACAGCGCTTTGAACTGTGATACACCCAGAGTCATTTGCAAACGCAGGACAGCTCCACAGCACTGAGAAACTGTGTGACCCAAATTGCTTAAGAAACTGTTCTCTGGAAATACCTTAAACTTCTTCCTACAGTATGCACCCAAAACTGATTGGCTTCACTCAAGACAAGGAAGAAATCTTGCGACCCGATACGCGCGGATGGACTCTCAGGCCTCACGGCCTCTTTTGGAAACCGCTGGCACGGCCGGAGGAGTCCGTCCGCGTGGATCGGGTTGCACACGCCTCCACATCCTGCACAGGACCGGGGCCACGGGCTGGGCACCGGGCCACTGTCTCCATCGTTATTTTCCTGATGGTAGCAGCGCAGTATTAGGACAACAAACTGTTTCTGTGCAAGAGGTATTAAGAAAAAAATAATAATAAAAAAAAATCAAAGTGATAAAATATTTCTCGTTGCACCCCAAAAATCAGCCACAAAAACCATGATGGGTGGTGGCAAGCATGTACAAGGTTTTCCTTTTTTGGGGAAGAAGAGACTGAAGAGGGAGGGACAAGCGGGAAGGGGGAAAGTGCTGCAAAAAGGAACAAATTTCAATGTGCCATTATAATCTTTGACCATTTTTCTCCCTGACAAGCAAATCGGCAGAGCATTTCAGATCGATATGTGACAAACAGTCAGCCAGAGAGGGAGGAGCAGAGGGAGATGCCACTTGAGCTGGCACGCCAGAGGATCTTTAAATAGAAAAGCTTTCAGGGAACTCAGGGCAGGCG
>VFFE01007615.1:2738496-2763280 GCA_008921705.1 Burhinus oedicnemus
GTTGGGGACTGTGTCAAAGGCCTTACTAAAGTCTAAGTAGACAACATCCACAGCCTTTCTTTCATCCACCAGGTGGGTCACCTAGTCATAAAAGGAGATCAGGTTGGTCAAACAGGACCTGCCTTTCATGAACCCATGCTGGCTGGGCCTGATCCCCTGGTTGTCCTTCACATGCCACGTGAGTGCACTCAGGATGATCCGTTCCATGATCTTTCCTGGCGCTGAGGTCAGGCTGACAGGCCTATAATTGCTTGGATCCTCCTTCCGGCCCTTCTTGTAGATGGGTGTCACATTGGCAAGCCTCCAGTCATCTGGGACCTCCCCTGTTGACCAAGACCGCTGATAAATGATGGAGAGTGGCTTGGCAAGCTCCTCCGCCAGTTCCCTCAGCACTCTCAGGTGGGATCCCATCTGGGCCCATAGACTTGTGGCTGTCCAGTTGGTGTAGCATGTCCTGCTAGGTCGTATGCCAAGGGATAGGTGTGTGAAGGTTTTCATTTTGAAGTTGAGAAGGGAAGATTTCACACTACCGTTAAGATGTATGATAGCCATTTGTGGATTTCTCGCTCTGGGTACCTGCCCAGAGTAGATGAAAATCCAGGTCATTAAACTTCTGAACAACTTCAGACTACGCAAAACTGAATCAAAAGTTAAAGTATCTTCCATATACAAACTTTATTCCACTGGACACCATACAAAATATTAAACTTAAAAAAATGAGAATATGAATTTGACATCAATGGTAAGCACAGTTTTAACAATGAATTGGTCTTCAATAACAAATATAGGAGAGGCATAAATTGTGCTACAGCAGGTCTAAAAGAGGGTTCACAACTTTATTTTGGAAAAGCTAAAATTTTCAGGATTACTTATTTAAATTCAATTTACAATAGCTGACCAATTTACAAATATTTACACAAAATTAAAACAGAAGTCCAGCTTATTGTTGTAGCAGTGGTAGGGTCGTGGCATGTTTTGGGGGCCAGTTCTCTTTTTTTCCCCTTCCCCGCCTCCCCCACCAAAGCAGACATAACTACTACTTCAAATATGTAAAAGGAAGCACTAAGAAGTACCTTGCCTATTCTGTGTGAATACGAAGCATTTATGTATATTGATTTGTCCTTTTTTATTTCATCATCTTTGTAGTAGAACTGTTGCTTGAAAATTCCAGTTTAGATTACAGTTCTTGATATCTAGAACACTACCAACCACAATCTAGCTTAATTTTCATAAATTGCTGCTTGTTGTTCCATGTCAAAGGGAAATAAAACTGGAAAGTGCTAAGTTGAGCAAAAGTGCTTACTGCAATTAAGCAGATGTAAAGCACGGGCTATCTGTTCATCAAGAAATGGGTACTGTGAGCAATGCCTTAAGAATATAGTCAGACTTGCACATTGTTTAACTCTGAATGCCTTTATTTTATGGTTAAATGTGTCTGAATTAATAATTACGCAGATTCTGGAAACAACAAGTCAGTATATCCCCATACTTTCCTTAAAGTGGATTTATTCTTGTGGTTTGCCGTTCGAGTTTCTGCTAGAAGTCAACAACAGAAGCATTTTCAGAAAACGTATCTTTGAATGAATAGCTGTATTAACAAATTTCAATAATAAAATATGCAATCTTTCTTATAAACATTTCCTTAACAAAAGTTTACAGAGAAAATCACGTCTTAAAAAAACATGGGGTAACTGCCTCTTGATTTTGATACTGTTCTTCATCTCAGCAGGATCCAATAAGAAGAAAGTGAAAGAAGTTGGTTATCTTTTCTGTATGGGTGTTCTTAAAGGTAATATACAGTTCAGGTCTTTCTTGTCTCGTAATACCTGCCAAGACTGGGGAAAAAAGTACAAAGTTTTAAAAGGCTAAATATTTTTGTCATTAATACTTAAAAAACATTGTCAGCAGTAAAGCCTCACAAACCCACACAAATAAGGTTGATATTTCCCCCTTCTTGAAAAGAGAGGGGTTTTGGTTTTGCTTTTTTTAACGGAAGAAAAAATCCAAAAGGTACACAAAATGCAATGAAATACCGAGGAAGGTACAGCCTTTCAGGAAGACAGTGGATTTGTGAAGAATGAGATGTTAACATTATTTAAGCATTACCTTGATATTCTGACTGCAAAATAATTGTCTCACATTCACACATGTCAAAGTTCCTGATACAAGATGTTATACTCTGACATTTCCAGAACTTAATTGTGCCTTTAAAATAGGTTATTTCAATTTTCTTCTCTATTCTACTGTGAATTCCAGGACACATCTGTCACATCTGTTAGGCCATGAACCTGCAAATAACTGCAGTGACCCTCCTGTCTTTATATGGAATTCATTTAAACCACAATGTGTAATGAAAACCACAGGAAGAATAATCTCTCAAGGGCAATGAGACAGCCAGATTCCTTAGGCTTCTTAAAAAAAAGTGCAAGATATTAATAAGTACTTGCAGTTTTAAGCAACTGTCATTCCTTATGGTTCCTAGTAAAAAGGAAATTTTTTCAGGGTAGTAACACTAGTATATAGGCTTCCACACAGCTACAATCAAAGAATTGCTTTTACATTTTTCAGAAAACTACACGTTTGAAAATAATTTTTTAATTGAAAAGAGAAGTTCACTCTGATATCACAGAACAGTGACAGAGCCCAAACTACTTTGTAAACCACTGCTTTAGCAGATTCACAAAATCAAATATTTTATGTAAAAGTATGTGAACAGTTTAGTATTTTGTATGTTAACATGGTTAAATAGAAGGAAACTGACATTTCTGAAGAGAATTACAAAGCAACTTTTCTGACTAAAGGCAGCATCTTATAGCATTTGTTTTATTACAAGTATCTGGCATTGGCTCCCTTTCTGCAGGAGAAGCCCTGAAGATATTTAGGCACTTGATTAACTGGAGTAAACAGCAGCCTCCAATGACAGTGTAACAGGGGAGTCTAACTGGTTAAAGTTGGAAACCAGTTCTGTGCATTAATCCCTAGTGATAACTACACTATGAATAGTGAGAGATCTCAGAAAACTAGAATTTGAGATGCAATTCCAAATGCAATGCCTATGACAGGAGATGAGCATGAAAGACAGTTGGTACCAAGGCCTAAATCTTTGCTTGCTTCAAAGTGCACTAGCCTCCTCCACTGACTGGAACACTGAAAGCTCCAGTTTGAACTCGTCATGCTCTAAAATTATGAGTGTGGTCTCCCTAAAGAAAAGTACCAATTTAATTCAGTTGTCAAAAACCAGCAGAAAACCACTGGTGGCGATATTTATAAAAAAGGGATAGGAAGAAGTATGAAACATTGTTTATTACTTCTTCATGTAAGAAGAAATAATGAAGGAAGATAAAGTTGTAATTCTAAAGCTACTAATTATCAGAATTTTACACACACAAGAAAACCTAAGACAAAGGGTTTACGATTTCAAGTATCCATTTCAACTTAAGCTTGATGCTTAAAGGCAGACATTAATTACTCTCACTAAATAATTAGACTTAATTACTGTTACTAAATAATTTTCCACAAATTTTTTAAAATCTATTTCTATTATTTATATAGTACAAAGCACAAAAATATTCATAACACAAACATCAGAAACAGGCAGGTTCAATGACTAACATTTGTATAACTATCTTGACAACCAAAGTGACTGGAAAAATTAAATTAAATGTACTTTTTACCTTCAGAAATTCACCTTTGATAATATCAAACTTCTGTTTTTCATGTACAGCTCTAGCAGTGTTTGTCCCATCAAAGGGCTCTGCAAGATCAAACACAAACATTAAAAGTGTTAAAAAATCCTAGAGCTAGGCTGTCTTCACTGAGCAAAACTGTCTTCATCAGACAAAACCCAAAAGAGTCAACACATCATTGCTTCCCAAGAGTGTTTTGAGTGGCTGATTCTACTTTGCTTCTCAATCTTTATTTCTACATAACATTCATGCAAAACCAAAAAAAAACCAGCCCCAAACCCTGAATGGTCTAATGGTATGTAACCCGTAATAAAGTCAGGGTATTATATCTATTGAAGCACACTATGATTGTGCTGAATTTATGCATTAGTAATTATTTGTTACTGCTTAATAGTCTGTGATGACATATCAGGATACGATTTTGCATATTAAAATGTTTTTAAACTTCCTACACATGTGCCTCTTGGAACTGTTCACTTTAGATTCATCTCACTCAACAGCTTCTCAGTGAAATACAAGGAGTACAATAAAGTATTTACTATAACTTTTTATATAAGGTGTATCCACTGCTGTAAAAATGTATTTTATGAGTTCATACCTATTCTACAATATCTATTCATAAGTTAACAATTTGAGGCTTCCACCTTCTAACAGACTACCAGTTTATGTGATGTTTTCCCTTTGTTTTTGCTAACCTAATTAATACTATAGAACTTCTTGTTTTTTAATTGAAGGATTAAAAAAGTACTCCTTGCTGCTGATTGGGCTGCCAACATTAAAGCAATAGATTCTAAAAAATTATGGTGCAGAGACTGTGCATTACAATGCGCTACAAAACAGATTTTATAGCCTTTTTCCCTTACTAGAGAACTGCTTAAGTACCATGGTATATTTCACACTGGCAGGATGTATGAACATCCCTAAGGGTCGCAAAACCACAGAAGTATTTTCTAGATCAGGTAGCTTTTTTGTTTGTTGGTTATGAATTACTATTATTCAGATAGGGACATATAGTAAAATAAAGCATTAAACAGACATCAGAAGGGCTTATGCCATTATGGAGACTGGGACTTCAAATTTGGAACATGCTCCATGGCACTGGGTTTTTATTTCTGCAAGCTATTTAAATTCACAAATAAATTGTTTCATGGAATAAATGTTGCATTTGGCAGGTTTCTAAAAGATTTCTCTTCAAACTACCTATCAAGTTTTTAGTGGACATTTACAGGCAGATTTATTTTACTTTAGAATGCATCATACATTTAGATTGGAACAAAAAGCTGGCAAGCAAAAAAGTTACATAGTCCTCTAAAATCAGTCCCATAATTTGACACAGTGACTTACTGCCACTAAGAATTCCATGTCCCTTACCATGTGAAGCAGTACTACATGTGTCTTAAACGTGACTTAAGTGTTTCTTTCATGCTTTCATGCATTTTATGTTGAATCAAGAGACATATGTTTTTTTAAACCAACAAGAGCAGAGCTGTACGATCTTCTGAAACTGTCAGCAGGAAAAAAGGTACTCTAGTCACAAAAGCTGACTCACATCTTCCCTTTATTCTTCCTGCATATTTACTGTTGAAAGACAAACTCATTCCTTGGAGCGCAGCAAGAATAATTTTGCAATCAGCTACAATTTACACCACTATATTATCTAAACATTAAGACAGTGAGAGTCCATCATAAGTTATTTTGTTCACACATAGAGATAAGAATATTAAAAGAAAAAAAGTAATACAACTGCAACACTGACGCTTGAGGAAAAGGCTAAAGGGGATCACCTTTCCAAATGAAAATACAAGAAACCATAAAACTTCAGAACTGCTGCAAACCAAGCCCTGAGAAATTATTTTTAGAATTATTTTTAACATGTGCATCTGAAAGATATAAAACTGTAAGCATGAAATCAGATGCAGCTTAGATGGCTCCTGATCCAGTTTCCCTAAATGACTACCCATTTAACTGTCTCACAAAATCATTATGTTTCTGGCTTTTCCAAACTCCATCTTTTTCAACAGGAGACTGTATGACGTTATTTGATATAGACAAGATCTAAACTGAAACCGTAACAGTCACTAGCAATTTAGAATTTCTGACAAGGAATGTTCACAAACATGAGTTAACAGCAGTGTTCTCTGTATCCCCGTAATGGTAACAGCCTACCAGATTTTAAACTGTCTGAAAAGAGCATCTCTATTGTATTTGTTTCTCTAACAGGAGAAATACAACTGAGAATCAATTTTAAGGCCAATAAAAATTAAAAGAGAACCCAATTTTTTCTTTGAGCAAGCCTAAACACAGTGCTACATGCAGAATTATGGCAACTTGCACACATAGACTTCTGTAATCTATCAACAAATATATTTAAAATATTAAAAAATACACGCAATAGTACCAATTACTGAAATTTTAGTCCGCTAACTGGAAAATCTGACAAAGACTTGGAAACAAGAATATGTTGACATGTTTAGCTAGCTTTTAAAAGCTTCTTCTCAAAGTACACAGAAGTTTATCTACGTACTTTGTTAAACTAGTCCAGCTTAACAGCTGTTATAAATGTGAAGCCTACTTTGAGTTGAAAAAGGAAATTTAATTTTTCCCTTCCAGTTCAGAAGCAAAAACTTGGTATGTGAGGGTCTTAATAAAGTCTCGAAGCACAGTGTAACAGGAAGGAATCAGATGTGCCACCTGTAGATAATTTTGCTTTTTTAACAGTGCAAATGCAAGATGCACTCTTAAAAGAAAAGTTGTATGTAATCAACCCATTTAATACAAATTCTAAAATGCCTATTTTGTATGCCGATATTCTATTTTCCAACCTGACAGAAAGAAAATATAATTATTCAACCATTTTGTAATGCCATAAAAGAATTGAGCGCTTGAAACACACAGCCCCCCTGCAACACAGTGGCTCAGCATCATGTGACAGCAGCAGACACAGCTGCCCAGCATTCCCAGCTCCCACATTCAGACCAAAGCCTTGGCAATGCCTGCACTGCGCTATCCTGAATCATTTCAGCTGTGCAGATACTCTTTAATTCTCATATTTCTCAACTCTGAGACTGCTGAGTCAAGCATGCAGTCGTCTTTCAGTGTATTTTTTCCCTATGACTGGTAGTTGATTTTTCCCCCCAGAATAATAAAGAACAGGAATCCCATCGTGTGGCTTCACACTGCTATCCATATGATTACAGCCAAGTTGGCGAGCTCCAGGCCACAGAATAACTAACTTCACCAGTTATTACTCTTTGCACAGAGCAGCACAAAAGCAGGAAATTACGTGCACACAGACACGTGCACTCCCACCCCCAGCAATCTTGAGCAATATCTGTTCCAGCCACAGGACTTCTGCCTTATCCCCCTCCTCCCCCAGTGAAATTTTCCCAGTCTCCAATAACTCTTTCTATACCATTTGGCTCCTGTCCAAGTTGTATTCCTCTTTCATCCTAAAACTTCAGCCCTTGATAACGTGATCCTAATAGGCTCCATTTATTTACAGTCGGGGCCCAGGTCACCTCTCCCATTTCAAACCTTTCCTCTTCACGTCAGTGTCCTAAACCACTTAATTCTAATTTTGCTCCCGTTCCACCTTGGTTCCTTATCCAAAGTCCCTTGTCCAATCAATTCCTGTTCACCTGCTAAATTCTGATTCTCACTTCCCTTTCTTATGTCTTTGCATTAACCATTTCCAGTTACACAGCACCTTTCAGTTCCTTCCCTGCTTCTCTTTACATTCTCCTAACATCTCAATCCTTCTCTTGGTCTAGTATCTTCTTTTTCCCTGGTCCAAGCTTCATCTCCTAGGCATGCTAACTATTCATCTTCTCCATGTATATTCCCCATGGCAGCTGAAAGGCATCAAGAGCACATGAAGCAGGTTCCCTGTATAGTGCTATTGTCCAGTTCAGCCTGCACTAAGAAGTCTGAGACCTGCAACTCCGAAAGGTAGCCTTGGTTTACCCTCCAATTCTGGAGGGGATCATACAGTCTCTGCAGAAATGATACATACACAAGTGAGGCAAAAACAGTAGCCACAAGGGGATCGACATGCATAATCTAGTCACTGATAGGACTTGGGATGCCAGAACACTTCTAGAACAAAGAATATCCTTAGAGAGGAATCTGAATATGTGCCTGCTGTGTTTTTTCAGAAGCTCAATCTTGGCAAAACTAACGACTACTTTTGCAGAGCAGGCAAACACACACTACTGTCATAAAGGCCGTTCCTTGTCACAGTCCTAATCCCTGTTCCAAAAGTAACAGGGCAATGAGTGCTCTTGAAGAAAAGGTCAGGAGAACTATTTTTAAACACTATAGAACTTAAAGCTTCCTTCTCAAGTGTTTTTGGCAGGACTACTTCCAAAACTATTTACATTGGTTAAACTTCATTTTCTATGTAAATATATTACACACCTGCATTATTAAAACACAACCAAGGTAACGTCTAATTGACAGATTTATGTATTTGGTGTCTTAACAGTTAAAAATGATAATGCAGCTTTACATTTTACCTTCTACACAAATAAATTTGTTTCTCCATTCAGTACCGTCAGGTCTTGGAATAGCTTTGGCCTCACGAACTGAAATCATTTGATGGCTCCAACTAGGGAAAAGAAAAACAATTTGCAGAACTTTTAACTCTTGACTCTAAATAGTATCAGTTTACATTAAAAAATTGTCAAATTGCTATGTCACAAGACTGGATAACACAGTACTTTATAATGAGTAATTTAGTGTAACATTCTAATCTTCATAATTCACTATATAAAAGTAAGGAATGATGGGTAGAAAACAAGAAAAATTTTCCACAAACAGAAGTTTATTTATGAAAGCATCTGCAAAACAGAACATTGCAGGTATCCATGAGTAACATGGATACCTGTAACATACTCACGACAGAGTAATTTTTTCAAAGAACAATGTCAATTTGAATATGGACACCTAAATTTATTTCTAAGTTCAAAAGAAATTATAGCCTCAAATCTATCTTTCAGAATTTCCTGTGGAGAGAAAAGGAATATAAGGAGTTTAACTGCAGATGAAGTCACATACTGCATTCCATTAAAAAAAAATTCAATAGTATAAAGATACATAAAGACAGCCTGCTTACAGGCCAGCATTCCTGGTTGTAAGGAACCTATTATTAGCAAGCATTAATGCTTTGTACATGCTGAATTTTAGATCTCCTACAAGTGTAACAACAGAACAACAACTCAAATACGTGTTTGAAGATACTCTCCCGCTTTCTGCACACAATTTTAAACACCACAACCATAGGAAATGACCACACTGAAACAGGAACAGAGGCAGTTTGTAGGGCAATCTTTATGATGTGCAAAGCATCTTTATGATCTTTATGATGCTTGGCACAACAACATGCCAAACGTAATGGAGCCAAAGCAATCACTTGCAGTTTTGTTCCTGTCTACCCAGCCAAGTTTTCAGCTGCTCTTACCTAAACCAGGGAACTACCATACCAGCAAAATGCCTGGATCACCAACAATGCGTCACCATATGCCCTAAGTGGGGCTTAGAAACAGCTAAGCAGCGTGCCGGTAGCTCTACTGGTGTTACGTACACTTGATGTGACGTCCTGACTGAATCAATCTTTTGACATAATGCAAAGAGAGAGGAGCTTGTCTGGGTGCATCAACCACCTGTGGTAAATCTGTAAATATCAATTGTAAATCAAAATAAAGCCTATAATTCATCAGTTAAATTTGGAAGAACTCTGTGCTCGCTAGGCTGCAGATCAGCTGTTATGATCGGACTCCATGAAGTCAGTGGTGATAAGACAGTTTACACCAGCTAAAAATCCATGCCTGTAATTCTACAAATTATCTTGGATACAACTCATGATTAAAACCACTTATGAAAGTGAGCTGTCTGAATAACTACACTTCCACAGAACATGGACATTATTCTTCTATTTAAGAATATGAATAGGGCCTATTTCAAAAAGGTGAAGGACACACCATATGAAGCATAGTTTAGGATACTTCAGATTACTTGTTCACTCACTACTGTGTATAATTAGATTTCTCTTGATATATGCTTTAGAAAATTAGTACAGGTGATGATCATTTCCAGCATTCAATGCAAACTAAAGCTTTCATTCTAACCCATCACTCTCCCTCTCCTTAATTCCAGTAGCAGACTACTTTTGCAAGAATTAGAGATATTGTGAAGCACCAAATACTTTCCATCATGTCTTTTTAATGAACTACCATCAACACAAGCTTAACAAGAAATTCAGATTAATTGCTTAAAAAAAAAAACAAACAAAACCAAACACAAAAAGACAAAAAAGTATGTGACTAGAGCATCAAAGAAGCTTAAACTACAGCTCCAGAACATTGGTCATGAACAGAAGCTGACAGTTCAACTCTTCTGCTTTTTCTAAAAGCTTATTTAAAAATCAGAACTAGGCCAGTGGGGGGAAAAAAACCCAGCATGCAACAAAGTATTTGATCTGTGTTTGGTTAAACCAGGCACTATTGTTTCACTTCAAACATGTAATTCTTCTTTTGACTTCTTTTTTTCAGGTTATACTTCACTTGATTCCTCAGCAAAAAATAAATGTGTTTATAATACGCTGGTTTAGCAAAAAGCAACAAAAAATGTGTCATTTCTAGCTATTTAAACAGCTTTTTATTTAAACTTGAAACAACTACTTTATCTAATAGTCTCATAAAACCTTCACTAACCCTGCCTTGGTACCAAAATCAGCCTGAATTAGAAATTAATTACTAATAGCAAATGTATCAATTTTAACCATTTTGGTTTCCACACAATAACTTCATTATTGCCAACACAAAGCAAATACACACTTTCAATCCATAAGTTAACAATAACCATTTAAACAGCTATTTCAATTATCTGTTATTTCTGGGGTTACTGCCCACATTAGGTATGTGCTCCTCATGGAGAAGGCAAGAATTTGAAAGAAAAAGACCAGGCATTTCCAGGTGTAAGTGTGTATGGATACCCTACAAATAGGTTAAAGAGCTTATCTTTTCCAGAGCGTTCTTATAAGCCAAAGCCACTTGCATAAACACACTACGATGGGTACAAATTCCAAGCATATTTAATTCAATATACTACTAAAAAATGATCCCTTTATTACCGGACCAATTCTACCCTGAAGACAGCTGTGAGCAACTGTATTTTATATTTTGCCCCGATAATGTAACCAATCTTTTATCACGTCCACCAAATATAACTTAATCAGTGTATGATTTCAAACAACGGCTCCATAACCTGGAAGAATTTAAGAGAAATACAGTCCCAAAGGACAATCTCTAGGTTCCCTAGCAGTAGCTTCAGGGGAGCAAGGCCTTGCTTCAAGGTCTCACTTTGTAATGAGACAGCCAAGTGAAAACCTGCTGCCTTCACTCACAGCTACAGAAATGAAATCAGACACTCCCTCCAGAGGGCCTGGTAAACATGGACCAGTTTCCAAATGCTTTCTTTGGAGAACACCTCCATACATTTTTTACTTGGTCACATTCACTGTGTGATCAGCAGACCTTTCATAGTTTGAAATACTTAAAGTTAAAATGGAGTTAAAAACATGTTTTTAGCCCACTGTGTCACGCAAAACATTATGCAGACTTGAACTCTTATGGCAAGCTAATTATACAACCATGTTGGCAAATCAAGCTTTGCCATATGTAGTGTGTAAGTCCAACATATGCTGCAATTTCCAAATCATATTTCCAGTAACTTATGAAAGGGCACAAAAATTACTTCTTATGGACATACCAAAAAAATGCCAGAGTAGGACTGTGGAATGTGCACTGTATAAACACATGGTAATTTTCCGCAATTTTCTGCAAGATCTTATAGTCTAAATAAACAAAGCAGATTAAAAGCATAAGGGAAAAAGAACACAGCACAAGGAGATAAACTTATTCATGGCTGTACAGCATGCGAGATTCATGTTTCTTCCTCTGTGCCCTACTCTTTGGGCCCATCCTGCCTTTAAATATTATTCACTACATCAAATACAATAAAACGTAGACTTTAACTGAAATAGCTACTGGCCTTTGCTAGACTGAGGAGGAAGTTTAAAACAACGTATCTCCATCTTCCCTTCATCTTCCTGACCAAGACATGTAACATAGTTGATCAGTTAAGCATTCCAGGCAGGTGGCGTCAATGACTCATTCTGTCCAAGAGTGATCCTCACACATGATCTGATCATTCTTAACTGCATGCTGTTCTTTCAGCAGAACAGATTCTGTGTATCAAACCTGGTAGTGTTGTGTCCTAATCCATCAATAGGAATCTACAAAAGTCACTTTTATGAAAACTGAAGTAGTATTCTGTTTAGTAATCTTTTCATAAAACACATTACAGTTCAATAGTGAAAGTTTACTAGCATGGTACAGGTCATTTAAACGTGACCCAACTTAACAGTCAGAGTATTTGAAATATAATCTCAAAATTTCTGTGTGAAAAAACACTATTGAATGTTTTACAGGGAAAGCAAACATGGAAAAAAATATTGATTACAGCAATGAAAATACTCAACATATTCAGGAGTAAAATACCAGTTCTTCCATGAAAGGCAGAACTTAGGGCACCCTGTGTTGTGTGTATTTAACTCTTATCCTCATTCCCATTTATAGTGGTGTTTCCATCAGCAACCTCAAAACAAAATAACAGATACTGTGGATAGCATGACACTGTATGTGTTCTCATCAGCTGGCTATCACACACACAAAAATGTTTAAACACCCTTTTCCCCAGCATGGGCATTAATTTGGGTTTCTCTTCTCCAGTCAATTACGAGATTTTATGAAACTGTACAGAATTGTATTATCTCTGAGACACACACCCTGCTCCTTTCAAACAGGATTTATAGTTGTCAGGGATACACAGATAGTCTAGTACAGTACACCTGACTAAGCTTTATTTCTGTAGCAAAGAGAGTTAAAAATAATATAGGTGGCTGCGTTAGGTGCGTCATTGCCTGATACGACTTCTCAGCTATGTAATATTTTCAAGACAGGAATTCTAATGGCAATTTTTTACAGGGGTTTTGGTGTTGGGTTTTTTTTTTGCATGGTTTTGTTTTTATTTTTCTTAAACAGAACATCACCAGTCAAATGTTTAAATACTTAACACTGGAAAAATGAGCCAGACGCTTTTTTTGCTTGGTTGGTTGTTTTTTAAAAATCTTTTCTTCCCTTGACATCAGCAACTATCCTGTCTTCACTGTCCGCTTTTTCAAGTGTCGTTTTAACCAGAAGCTCCCCTGTGTCTCTGTGATAAAATTTAGGTAACACTTTTTCCTCATTGATGATCATAAAAAAAAAATAATAATATTCAGGGATTACCATCAGTTCAAGCATTGATATTGCAGCATTGTTAGTCCTCATACTTCTTAGTATATCCTGCATGTCTAACAGCAGCCAAAAAAAAGTCTTCCTGGACCAGTTACTGACTTGCGCAGAAATCTGCTCTTGATTATGTTCACAAGCACCCAAACCAGAAAAGTCAAATTAGGTATTTTTCCTGCATTTGGACAAGATCTTCTCTGCTAGTTTACACAGGCAAACCAGAAACTTCTTCCTTAGTGGAAAAAATATTTACTTTCGTATATGAGAAGATTAACAGCTCATTACATGGACAAGTATTAGAGGATGCCTCTAGTGTCCCACATAATTAGGAATTTGAGGATATCCCCCAGCAGTGTCTTCTAATTTACCTGCTCAGCAAACAGCACCTTGCTAGCTGAAAGGACAGGTACTCAGCAGAAACTTTTAGGACAAAAGACCATTCCCTTATCTGCAGAGATCACTGAAGGAAAACGCTTTACGTGAAAATCTTTCAGAACCAGGCTTAAGCATGCACAAAATGCAATCAGTTCATGAATTGCCACAGGCCATATGCATTTAGCTTACATATTCCACTTGTGGCACACACCCCAGTGATGTTTTCTTACAAGGATTTCATGATTGTTCACTTCTTACATTGAAGTAAAAGATGAACACTTCAAAAATTATAATGAATAGCCAGCAGTTATGTATTTTGTTGTCCTTCCGGGAAATGGATGTGATGCACATACACAGGACAGCAACATGTATGAACCAACTGCCTCAGAAACAAGTTCTTTAGAAGATACTTAAACTTACTGAAATACAACCATATGATATATGTGCAAGCACTTTTTATAAGAAATTCTTGAATGACAATTTTGCAAAATGTTCGTAATCTACAGCTTTCTTGGATGCCCTCACAACTTTAGCTTCTTCTTCTCTTCTACAAAAAAGTCCAGATGCCAAAATTAAGCTGAGATTCTAGCAAACGAACAAAGTTAGTGAACCAGCTATACATGGGAGAATTCTTACTAGGTGTGGTCTATATTGATATATATTATAGTCAAAGTAAGGAGCCATCTGGCCAGTTACCTCTATTGACTCGGGGTGACAGAAGACAAGCGCAGCTATTAAGGTTCAAATAATTCGTATCACAATCAGTATCTTAAACTACAACTAAGAAGAACAGGTAGTTCTCACACATGGATGTGCAGTTTTAGAACAGTGTAATATAACAAAATGCAGCTATTTTTAGAGGACAAAGATCTCTTAACTTCTGGCAGCTATTTTACAGGATAGGATGCTTGGCTAAGCAAAAGGTGTCAGACACTCTTTATCAGCATTCCTGTTGTTCTTCAGTCTTTTTACCCACTTCCTCTCTGTCAGTTACTACTCCTGCATTACTGCTATTATTTCTGTTCAAGGGTTATTAAGTGTTGATATACTGAATAGAAGGAATCAAAGTTTTGCATATTCTAAAACACTAAGATGAGCTTATTACTTACTCAAATTCTGTGGCATAATATTTGAAGAAGCCTATTAGCAAATCTCCAAGAGTTGATCCATTTTTTGAGCGATAAGGAGGAATGGTACATGGAGCTTGATGAACAAGATGCAACTGCATAGTAGGATCAAAAGATTCCTGTCAAAAGAAAATCAGAGACCCTGTATATACACACACACACAGAGCCTTAATCTAGCTGTACATATTTTTCACAATAAAAAAGCTGCCGATTATTTGCTTATTAGAAGTTCAAGGACAACTTAAAAGCAAAGGACTCTCTTTCTGTTGTGCTCCTCTGTTGGTTACTAGTTACTCCCCCTGAACTCAGGTAGAATCATCTTGCACAGGAGCATCTGAGACCATCCCTTAACTTCTGTTTGCTAAAGAATTTTAACATGGGAGAATCGCTGAACTGGACTTGCGTTTACATGCTAGTAAAACCATGTGACCAGAATCTGAGTAAGGTAGCCTGCACTGAGCTGGCTGCAGTTCAACTGAGATAGGGTAGGTGAAGCTAATGCATTTATTGCCAAGTTCCCATAACTGCGGTATAGAAACAATCCAAAAGGAAGGCCTGACTTGTTTCTCCCACAGCAGGGAGTTAAAATTGCATGTGAAACCCAGTGGCTCTAATATGAACCTGCATCCTCCCACCTAATGAGTTCAAAGACTGCAGCAGCACCTCCTCTAACCAACCTATCTGAAAGCATAATTAAAAAAAAGTTGCAGAAAAAGCCTGAATACACCGAATGCAGTGTTTGAGCTGAAGTATGCTTTTATTCAGGGGGGAAGGAGGAGGATAGGGTGGGGTGGGGAAGAAAAAGTTAGGTTTGCTATAAACAAAAGTCACTATTGCCAGCTTGAAGAGGAATCTACACAAGACTGAATTAACATGGTTTTAGATCTGCTGTACTATTTGGGTGTCCATTGTATCCTTTAGGTTCCTCTGAGAGACTGGGGTACATGGAAGAGAACATACCTTCTTTGGCTAGAGAAACAATTTTTAAAACCTGTAATACCAGGATACTGCATTTTACAGCAATGTTGTGTATTTTAAGGAAAATGAAGTAAAAATACACAAGGGCAAGCTTTACATTCACATATAGAAATATGTTTATGTAAATTTAGGAACCTATTCAGTCATTACTGTATCTCCCCTCCCACTCCTTTGTTATTTTAAAGAGTATCAGGTATGACTCAAACTTTATAGTACTAGAATATCACCAGAAGCACTATATACTGTATATAGCACTATATACTATTTCCATGTTCACAGCTGGCAGTGCTTCTCTGAGAAAAGGATGGTTAGCAATCAAACCAGTAAGACTGGAAAGTTTGGGACTCCCGTCCTCTTTTGCAAATTCTAGCAAAACTTTCCGGAACCTTGTGCAACACCTTCTAGGAAAAAAGGCTATTCTTCCAGCTATGAAAAATTTCAAGTCTTGTTCCCACATGATACAACTTTGTTTATAAAATATTATTATTGTTTTAGAGCTCAGAATTTAACAGCTTACAATCCAACAGAACACACCAAAAACATGGAGACAGCCAGACATAAAAAGATATGCAGCATATAAAGATCTAAAAGGGGAGCAGCTGTTCTTATGTTTTACAGTATATACAGTCTTAACCCCAAAGGTAATCAGACAGGTACTAGAGTAAAAGTCACTCATTGCCAATTCCCACAGAAAACTGTAGAAGAGTCACAACAAATGAATTTAGTATTAGCAGTATAACAGCTCATGAGGAAATGGACACGGGGCTGGGGCGGCGCAAGGAGTGGGGAGGGGAAGGGGGGAAGGAATGAGAACAAGGGCTGCTGACCTCTAAACAACACAAAACAGAAATGCAATGAAATTACTACAACAGATGCTTACTAAGCCTAATAAGTAAATGTTTGGAGGCAGGAAACATTTTTGAAAAGGAAAACACGAGATTTTTTTTTTTTTAATGCTTTTAATGTTCAAATGCCTGAGAACTACTCAACTGCAAGAAAAATCTGCCACCACAGTGAGGCTGGCATACTGAGCAGCTAAAAAGTTAGACTTTGGGATATTATTTTTCAGGATTATAACTAAGCTATTTTCTTTAGTACTACTAGAAGCTTAGAGAGAATCTTGCTTCTTCTTATCAATCTTGACCTTAAGTATATTTTATTTACGTTTTATATATTGATCACAATTAATAATTTTTATTACTGTTTGTACATCATTTGAGTAAGAAAAAATAAATCAAGTCATACTAATAGCAAAAGACAATATATCTAATATAGTTGTAATAAAACTTTTGGCAAAAAAAGGAGAATATATGTGTGCCTGTATGTGTATGCTTACATCCGGAAAAGCAAAAGCATATCAAATACAACTTTATACAAAGATATTTTTTCAATAAGATTTGTTAGCAGTTAGTGAAGTAGGAAGTTATAAAACCTTGCAGAGTTTTAAAATCACAAATCTGTATTTTAAAAAGGGTGATTATGATAGAAGCATAGTCCAGATGAAGGCATTTTTCAGGATATTTAGTTTGTCTTTTTCTTCACTGAGTTTGCAACTGATCAAAAGTCAGTTAAGCAGCACTGATAAAACTGAAAGTCTCCTAATTTGAGGAGCAGGAAATGTACCACATTCCAAAGATTCCTACCCATGGCAGAAAAGATAAAATTCCTAACCTGCATTGGAAGGCAATTTTCTAAATCTTCATTTGGTAATTACGATTAAAACTCTTCAACTCTTCTTCAATTCTGCAATCTAACATTATGATGTTTAATTGTGTATTTTTTATTTCAAAAGCAAGTTCAATTTAATGAAACCTGCATTTCCAAGTTTTACCATGTATATTAAATAAACTTGCCTCACAAAGGTTGGGCAAATCAAAGTTTTCCTTACTCAAAAAGGCATTTGCCTTCAAAAAATAAACACAGATTATTCTATATAAGTGCTCTAGTAAAAATGCAAGTTACATCCTATCTCAGCTGATCATTTAAACCCCAACCAGCTAGTTTAAGTGACGCGTATAAATAAATCCCATCTCCACTTGTTTTAGCGGTTATACCACTATGAAAATTACTCTTAAAAAGATAACTAAGTATTACAAAGCGGAAAGCATGACTGAAACTACGTTTCTGGAAGAAAAGAAGATTTTTTTTTACACTAACTAAAGCAAATCATTAATCGTATGTTTCTGATATTGTTAGTCAACTCATTTGTTTAAACACTGTGAGTTGCTGATCACCACATGTAGAAGGAAAAAAAAAAAAGTGTTTCATCTTTCTGAAATACAGAAAAATTATTATGGAAAAAATTTCTATTACCAGATTTGAAAGTTTTACATGTAAAACCAAATTAATTATTGCTTAGAATTGGGTATGGGGATGATTTAATGAAAACTTCTGTCAAGATATACCAATATTCAATATATCAATAACCAATAATGTAGTTTGTTTAAGGTCATTTCGTAACAAAGCAATCACTCAGCGTCCAGTGAACAACAGGTCAGACCAGCCACAGGATACCTAGGCTCAATTTTCTGCTTTTCCACAGACAATCCATAAAAATCCATTACCCTCAACCCACCCCCATTCACCTATTGTAAAACAGGGATAACAGTATTTTTCTTCCTGCCAGAGGGACTTGGAGAATAACTAGATAAACAGAACAAGGTACAGCTTATAGATTCTGCACGAGGGAGGTTGGTAATAAAACAGAATTACAAAGCATCCTTCAAACTAGCTTAGTTTCAAGTAGGCCTTCCCTGTAAGCTTTCCTGTCTTAACTTGCTCTAGAGGGCAAAAAATTCAGCTTCTTTTAAAACTAGTCCCTAATTTGCTTGCTGTGTCTTTGCCTTGTGCTGTCTTAAGAAATGGCAAAGAAATTCAGGGTGACTGAGCAACAAATATAAATGAGCAGCCATTATTTCAAAATACCCCAAAGTCTTTTTCCTTTTTTTGCCAGATCTCTTATCTGGACCTTGGTTGGTTTATTTCTCAAGGAAACACTAGCATTCAGCAACATGCTTCATGTTTAAGCTACATGATGCTTACACATATTCTCATTCCACCTTACACACTGGAAAGGAACACAAGTGTATATCAGAAAAAATCTTTACATTTGAGTATCTTGATGTATAATGTGTTTAACTCCAAATGTACAAGATTCTTCCTTCAAAAAAGTTACAGTGGCAACACCAGCATAGTATCTTGCCATTTTTTGGCAGGCATCTATATTTGCACACGTAAAATAGCCTTCCCTAGTCTTACAAATGAACATTTAACTCACGTTTAAACTTTTAAAAAATATAACTTGAAGAGTGAAGCAAATCATGTCTGTCCAAGGACTGACTCCCATGCATGAAGGGGCTACAGTAAACACCATCCCATCTTCTGTCCCACCCTTTGCAAGATAGGACTGCTTGTGAAGCTGAAGCAGCAAAAACAAAAATGTGCTCATGCTAGGGTCCATGAAGTTCACAATCCAGAGCACTAGTTGAGACACACCTCCATCTGGATACAAGCCAACACACGAGGCTGCTCTGGAACACTGGAGACTCAGGCACACATTCCCTTCCAACTCCCAGTTACAGCAACACTCACCTCTGGCAAACACACAGGTAAAACAACCAGAAGCCATAATGACCTAAGCCACCACAGGTTCTCCAGAGCTCATCTGTAAACGTCCTGACTTGGAGGCAAGTTCTATATAGACTTCAGAACAAATCAACACATTTTGTGGGCCGCTCTCAGCTACCCCATCTGGCTGGGGAGGCAGGAAGCCCCAGAATCCAACCCCACATCTGGAATGGTCCAATACTCCCTCTAAACTAGTGGTTGCAAAACACAACAGCTCAGTGCCAAGGAGACTCCCCCATGGCAACAGAATGCACAGGTGGGCAGATCTGGTAGCTTTCTAGGAATTCTCACCCTTCACATCTGCAGCAGGGATATACTGAGTCACAGAATCTGCCTTTTGTTTCTCGCTCAAGGTAAGCACGTCTCTTTTACATGGCACCTACAATTTAAAACAAGCAGTTGCTTTCAAAGCACAGAAGTATTTTCAGGCTGCAGAAAAAGTTGCAGATTCGATTTTGTAAAAAATCAGATTGTAGGTAGTGTGGGTTTTTTTGGCAGGGGAAGAGCAGTATTTAGGTGCAGTATTAAGATGACACAGCTTTGACCAGCTACAGCCACAAGAAGAACATAAGGGTTCTTTGGAAACTGACATTTGCCCGTGCTTTGTAATTATTACTGCAAGCTAAAAGACCAGAATTGTTTTGGTGTATTTATTTTCATTTTAAATTTCTTTGCAATATCACTATTTAGAAATTGTAACTTCCACAATTTTTAAACAATTGTATTCCTAATAGAGACAGTAGACAAAAAAAATATATTTACAAATTTCTAGCATAATTTTTAAAAATCTTAATCCATACTTTTGATCTGGTTTTATAGTTAGCATGTATAAAATATTATTTTTATTTTATTAGCAATCCTAGACTATGTAGTTCATCCTCCAAAGGCAAGATAAGCAAGAACAACAAATCTACATTGAAACAGGGTAAAAATTGTTATACTTACAGCAGTGTTCTAGAAACATAGGAACCTGCAAGTGATTTACCACTTTCACACGACAAGATAAAACCTTGCATTTAGTACAAATTAATTAGATTTTTCAGCTTGTGATATTGTATACTTTTGCTTTAATCATTTAAGCCATTAATATTCATATAGTGCTCTGAAGGCCTTTACAAAGTTCAAACACTATAGATACAAATGTTTGCATTATTATTACAAAAAAGTCAAAGAAAAAAACTGGAAGAATTGGTAACTTTTAAATTACATGCTACACAAAACTTAAAATGCTACAGCATGTGAGCTTTAAGCAAACATAATTAGCAAATTTAGCAAAAACGCATCAAGAAATGAAAAACAGCTTCAAATACTTTTAAGCACTAACAATGAAGAAATTAGAAGGTATATAGTACAGTAAAAAAACAGAGGAAAAAATAAAGACCATAAAAATTTAGCACAGGTATGCCTAAGCAGGTTTACAAAATAGAAATAAAACTGCTGTGTACTATAGCTGAAAGCTTTCTTCTGCATCTTGATTATCCTAATTAACCAAAATGGCTGACACCACAGTATTTCTCCCTGATGTACAGTGCCATCAAATATTCCCTTTTCAGCATTAGAGGAAATATATATAAAGAATGGCTTTCTGATACTACCTCAGCACAATTATCAGCAACAGTAAAAAAACATACAGGCACCAAACTATGGCAACTATGAATAAAGAAAAATTTAAAAAGTGACATGTGAGAGGAAAGGTAAGGAGGAAGGAATCGAGGAGTTTCTGTGAATAAGTTATAGCATAGAACTATTCAGCAATACCTCTTTTGTCCCCAGACGAATATTTAGGAAGGTAGCTCTTATTTCTAGGTAATCTTCCTTAGACTAACTCTCACTAACTACAGGCCTAATTCTGCAGAGGATCAAAGCATACCAATTCACAGAGTTCTCCGAAAATCAACAGTATGATCTGGACATAACAGCAAAGCCCCCAGAAGTAATTTTCTTGTTGGACTGCAGCCCAGTTTTGTGAGGTCTCAAAAGTCTCACTCTCTGCACCCAGAAGTATCAGGCAACTCATCGGCTGTGGGAAGGTACGGAATTCTGAAACACCACAGTTGGATGGAAAAAGCACTACTTAACATATTAAGAAATAAGAATCAGAAAATTACAGATGACACAGGGATATTTTCAGGCCAGCATAAAGAAAATTAGGTCAGCAGCTCTCATTAGCACTCATTTCCAACTGTGTGAAATCTTCTCATATATAACAGACTATTTTCACTAAAGAAATGATAAAAAGCAGTAAATAACCTTTTTCACACTTTTGTTAAGTGTATCAATGACCAGGCTTACAGACTGTGTTCAACTTAATCCATTAGAGATATTTAAGAATTCATGTATTTTAGATAAGCAGCTTCATACACATATATCATGTAGTAAATTCATAAGAAACACTTACTGGGTAATTTTTTTGGAGGGATGGAAGGATGGGTTCAGGTAGGGCTATAAAAAAAAAGTTTAAAGTTGCTGTGATTCATGTAATTCACAGGAAACAATATCTTATCAACTACACCAAAGGGTTGGACTGAAATTCCATCTTACAAACATCTATCAAGAACTTTACTTTCATGCATTTTGTAAAATAAAAGTTATTCAGCAAATCTTTCTATTACTATATTTTGCATATAGCAGTATAAGGAGTTAATTCAGCTAAGGGAAGCTGTTACTAAGATACTACTATTTGTAGAAGACATGAAAAATTCTATAGCAGCTGAGTGCGACTTCACTTTCAAAATTCATGTTAATTCATGGCTATAAGAAACTCATCTAGATTCCCTCAAGGAAAAATCACTCTTTTTCTTTTTCCCTACATCTAATACAATAAAATTCTATCATAGCATAGGAAGTCTCCAGACACTACAAAAGTACACATTCTTCAGCTGCAAAGGATTACATACTGAGTCTCCAAAAGTAACCTAAAGATAAAATGCCCAACACACTTAGGCATTGCTAGCAAAATCCCCATAAAATACATAAATACAGTCTAAAGTTAGCTGATATCCTAAACGGCAAACAGGTTATAAAGATTATGCAGGCATTAACAATATTAACAAACACAAAATGAACTAAACAATTGTAACTTTTATGGAGGTCAGGGATGGGAGAGCATCTATTACACAATACAGGCATCAGGGAAAAAAACATCTCCCAAGTTAGGCAGTCCTACAGATAGACGGAAGAAAAATCCCAAAGTATTCACATCCCACACATGTCTTAGGGCAGCTACAGAACTGTTAAGAGAACTCCTCATACTAAAGCCTTAACATCATGTCTTCAGCATTTTTTTTAAAATAATTAGTCTACATCATTCACTAGGGAGAAAGATAATTAAGTTCAGCACACAGAACTTTGACTTGGGACTTAATTCACTCTTCAGACAAGGTCTCACAGGGGATGAGATGTTACAGAATCCTTTTTCCATAGGGACTAAGAATCCGAACAGCAGAATTCTCAGAACATGCTTGAGATAGCTTCAAAGACTATACTATATTAACTAGCAGGACTGCTAAGAATATGATCACAGCTGCTTTAATAATATTTTTATTTTGTTTGTGGGTGTTTAGAAATATGCAAGAGCATCTTATTTCTGTGACACCTTGGATAATTTCCAGTTCTGCCACACTAAAATAAAAGGCAACAAAATCTGAGCAATACAAGCAATCAAGATATTTTATCTGGGTCTGTTTGCTATACTAAGAGGATGGAGTTAAGGGGAAAAGTTACCACTTACCATTAGCATTCGCCACATAAGCTTTCCTTATGTTACTGTACAAGACAGTTGGACCTGTTACCTGGAGGAAAGTTCAGGTACAAGACATTGATGTATCTACAAAATAAACTCAAGCCACACTAACCATAGGTCCAAAGACATCCACATGAGTATAAGAATATGGAAATGGATTAAGTGGTAAAGGAAAGAAATTTGCCTAGTGAAGACAGGGGCAAAAGCAAAAGAAAGCTTTTCTTGTTATTTTTTTTCCTCCTCAGTAACATCAACAAAAGCTCTATTAGAAAGCGTATGACCAGGACACAAGCTACTTTCAGTAGCATCACATGCATGTAGCAGAAACAAAAAAAAAAAAAAAAAAAAAAAAGAAAAGGTTAAAATCTGCATGAATAGAACATCACTCTAAACAGGTCGTGCCAGATACATGTCCAGAGCCACACGTCAGCCTTTTTAGCAGAAAAGGCTGATGAAGCACAGATAAAAGGCTCCTCTTTGGTCTGTGGACTGCTGATCCGTCCCAGGCAGCTGACTGATTGTAGTTTTGCATGAAAAGAATTATTTGAACTTTTTTTTCCCCTTCCCTAGACAGCTGTGGCAGCTGCCACAGATGACTACAGCAAATGCCCTCATGCTGTCAGGGTTGTTAACATTCTGGCAAGCCTACCCATTTATACTTCCTTGTAACTCCTACTCTTTTCCCTTTTGTGTGTTAAGTTTTATGCACAGCTCACTAATTGGCTACCCATGACTGCACACAGCACCCAATAAAAGTCTCTAGAGTAACTGTAATACAATGAAAATAAATTTGAAGAATAAATTTCCAAGTGAAAAGGCCTGTTTCCATTAAAAGTGTAACACTAACCATCAAATACTTATCAAGTCACTGTTAAGATGATCACTAATTGCTAAACCATGTAAACGTACTTCTCCTCTCCTGCTTGTCCTTCACCTATGCATAGCAATATTCACATCCAGTAGTTCCCAACATTTTCAATCTCGTATCTAATGATCACTTTGGCATTTTTAAGTTCATTGTCATTTCACCTCCACCAAATCAACATTTTTTGTTTGACTGATTTTTTTTCCCCCCCTGATGTGTATTAAGGATCTACATGGAAGTACTCAGTCACCTACAGTATGGTTTCAGAGCTGTGACAACAGACTTGGCCACATTTTCTTTTCTTTCCACAGAAACAAAGAAATCTATGGAATTCCACTATAGTAGACATAGAGGAAAAAAAATAAAAATTCACTGGATAAACTAGCTTATGTACTACTGTCCTCATGATTGGTACATTAACAACAGGCACACAGTATGGCCATCAAAGAATTCAGAAGTAATCCAGCCAACTGGATCCCAAATACACAAAACACCCTCCTAGGTCCTCTAATACAGATTCTGTTCAGCTGAAAGCAAGCCACCAGCTTAAGTCAACTATCATAAAAAGCTTCCCACCCTAGTACAGAGTGGGCGTAGCATGATCTTGAAAATAATAAGTAGTTGGCTACCCACTCCACAAGAAGTTTCTACATTCCAGGCCAAACAAGCTGTCAGAAGAGCTAAATATTGTTTCTACCTGATTAAAAAAAAATAAATAATTAAAACCTACACAAACTGACAAAGGGGGAAAGTCTAAAATGAGAGCCTATGCACTTTATCCACAGATAGGATCATAAAATGTTAAGAACAAGTTGTCATTAAAATAACATGAACAAGAATAATCAGCATGTTACAAAAAAATTAAAACAATGGTATAAAATACTCAAGTCTGTACATGAACTGACAGGAATTAACAAAATACTTCGACAGGCATGTTACTCCACAAGATGTACAATTCAGGCGTTCCTTGCCTTCCTTTCTGAAGCCACTTAGCTCCCAATAAAGAACTGAGAAACTCATACGGAGCTAAATGA
>VFFE01007615.1:2764503-2827282 GCA_008921705.1 Burhinus oedicnemus
GGATAAGGTCATTGCAATCTACTCGAAAACATTTCTGGACTGCATGGGATTCTTCAATTCTCAACAGGAATCCTTAGTTTCTGAGGTAAAGCTTTCCAGCTCCATACAGATGTTCAATGTTTTAATACATTGAAGTCACAAGAAAAGATACCACCACTGGCAGTTAAATATCCCAACCTCTAATGGTCTTTGACATCTGTCATCTTACAGAAGACAGTAATCAGTGGAAAAATCTAACCACCTGGTAGGGCATTCTTGCATATTTGTTCCCCACATTGAGTCCTTCACTCACCAGAAGTCAGCAAAAAGACCCCATAGCATTTGTTGTCCCTTTGAATTTTCTTGGAAGTTCCCAAATTAAAAAACAAACAAACACCAAAACACACAACAACAACAAAAAAACACCAAAAAACCACAACCCACTGAAATTGTTATGTTTAGGCTGTTCCGTTTGCTAAAAGGCAGATTTCTCTTAACTAGAGCTTATTTTCCCTTTGTTAAAAGGCAGACTTTTGTAACTACTGCTTGAGTTTATTTTATAGTTACGTAGTGTCCTGCAGGTATATTATTTTTTTTTTTTTTTTAATTTTTACCTTTTTAAAGCTGGTAACTCTGCCTCCAGAGAAGAGGTCCACTTGTTACAGAAAAATACAGCACTAAGGAAATGGAGTACACCCACTTTATTTTCAGATTTTTCTGTGGGGAAGATGACTTCTGCTGCTGTTTAATTTTATTAAAGAGGAAAACTACACAAATATGAACTTAAAAGGGACAGTTTAACACATTAAAAAATACTTACTCTGTAAATAGTGCAAAACCATCAATACAAGACTATAACTGCTTAAAGTACCACGACTGGCATCGTTTATGTCATGAAAACTTGCCCACTTCTTAACAACAAGTACTAACGGACGAACTCGATTCTCAACTGCAAGTAAAATAAATACATCTCAAAAAAAGCACATTTAACTAGACATCTATCAATTAACATCTGTTACTACTTGTTCAACAAGATTCTCTTGTATTCTAAGGTTACCTTTTGCAAGCATTTTATAGAAATTACTTAGTTATTCTAGAACTACTATCCATCTTACAAAAATCAGAAGAAAATATTTGCATTTGAACACAGTCTTTTGAGTACTAAGATCCACAGACACATTACAAGGGGTATGCCAGCTAACTTGCAGATAAGAAAAACTAGATGCATCAGTCAATGTAGCAGTGTCACATTCCAATTTAAATTCTCTCCAGTTCATTGTACTAATTTTCCCTGAATTAACTTGCTGCCAGGACAGAGCACATCTATTTTTTTTAATTATTATTTATTTAAGTTATATAAACTTTGAGAGCAGGGAAAAGAACACAGAGCTCATTCTTAAGTTTTCCTCAGGATCCGTTAAAGCAGTAACCTCTGCATACAAACATTAATTTTAAATTTGCCTTGTCCTCAATAGCTTTTTATGTAGATGAGCTGTTAGCTACAATAACTCATTAAATTAAGACATATGCTTTTTCATGAAGGAAGACATAAATCAGCCATATTCCAGGTATGATATTCTGAACTTCTGGGGAATATGGATAGCCTTCTAACTAAGGTAGTAATGTGTTGTAGGGAGATGTGACTCACCACGACCTCCTTGGGACCTTGCAGCACACTTAATTTATTATTTGCAGACATGTGGAGGCATATCATCAGCTCAGTCAACTGCCTCATGAGGGCCTTACAGTGCCTTGTATGTTCTGGATTATCTTTTCTAACCTAACAACATTGTGCAAAGTTTTGTATTCTGCACATCAGGACAGGAATATAACAATAATCAGTTCATCCAGGATAACAGACATCCTACAAAAGCACCAGTTGGGGTGCTGTTATTCTGAAAATGCTATCAAGTATGTGATTTTCTTGCAACCTGTTCACAGTGGTTCACCACACATGCCCCTGCAAGTGCCATTTTTTTCTCAGCAGGAATGACCTAGATCTGGAAGACCTATTAGAAACAACAGAACTACTTACCACCAGTTACCTCATGTCCAACATTAATCACCAGTGGTTGAACTAAAAAAATATGACTATTAGTACACTAACTATGAGGTGCAGGAGAATTACTGTACAGACATCATATGAACATGCATTAAATGAAATAGGATTTCCTCATGAGAAAAAAATGCAAATAGGCTGAAATTCTAAATGGGACTCTTTTGTGTGTGTGTGTGTGTGTGTGTGTGTCTGTCACAGCAGAAAAGATCTCTTTTTAGTTGACCTCATTCTGAGATAAGGTTTTCTGTCTGCTAGTGCCTGTAATTAGTATGTAACAAAGTTACTGTGCAACATGGCCAGTAAACTTTTCCTGATACTCTTTCACCGGTCAACAAGCTACCCACTCAAGAAAATGCACAGTAATGTCATTTGTTCAAAGGTTCAGCTTCCACTAACTGAAAAATACCTGCTATCAATTGCTGATTTAATTGCAGACATGCCTCCTTAGGCAAACAACTGATAACACAACAGCATAGACTTCAGTTTCTAGCTCTGCTTAATCTACCTACGTTTTCTGTGGACATTCTCCATATCATCTTTGATGTTTTCTGCAGCACCTGTGCACCAACATAGAAGGGCTGATTTCAAAAAAGACAGAAGAGCATCCCCAGAAATACTTATTTTTTTTGTCATGCTCACAAAGATAACGAGTCCCTTGTTTGCCTGAGCATCTAATTTGTTCTACTGGAACAAAGAGACCCAAACACCTTCCATATGAGAGGTAATTTGATCTTTTTTTCTCCCATGCAGGGTGAAGCCATTCAGTCAAAAATTTAAATGAGCAGGCTAATACTTTTAATGCTATCCACCCTGGTTGATATGACTTCTAGAAGTATGCAAAGAGACTGTCCAATAAAAGTTTCCATTTACTTTTGTTTGCCTTATGTCACCTGAGAGTCTTCTGGTCCAAAGAAGACAAGACGCACTATGCTTGATATTGTTTGCCTATTTAAGGGAATCCTTTCAACCACAAGTCTCCCCTAGCTCCTAATTCACACCTTAACCTCAAGAAAATAACAATACTTATCTTTCATCGGGAGACATAAAGTTAATTTTGCTGGCCTTCTAAAAGTGGGCACCAAGGCAGAACAGAAGAAAAGGTGGGACACTAGGAACCTTCCACTGCTCTGTTCACATCTGGACTCTTGTCTGCCCTACAGTGATTTGCTGAGAGGAATAACAGAAATTTGTAGCAGAAGCTAGGAACAACTATATCAACATTAGACTTGGTGAAGTGACTCCTCACCTGTAGCCGTGAATGACAAAGATTATTTCCCTAACCCTTTCAAGCTTGAAAGGAAATCCTTCTCCAGGCATGTGTCTTTCTGGATGTATGAAGAAATTACAGTTGACCAACTGATCCAGGACAAGTTGCAGACTCTGCTAGTAACATGAATATGGAACACTGAAACTACTCTGACCAAAATTAGTAAAAATTAACTAGGTGACTTCTACTGCTAACTTTCTACCCTAAATAGAAAGGAATTCCTATATGCAAGAACTGAAGGAGGTGATAAAGGAAGAACCACAAATGGCCTAGAAGAATTAGCCTGAGGTCGACTCTTTATGTATTCATCTGCCAAATGACATTGTGATGCCAAGGAGAAAAACCTTAGTTTAGCACTAAGAGCGCTGTTCTTATTACTTCCTGTTCAGAAGTCTGTTTCAGAATCTCTCCCTAAAATGCAAACTCCTGAGGAGTTTTGGGGTTAGTATAAGAAGTCAAGCATTATTTTGGATCTTCCAAAGAAAGACTCTGTAACAGCATACAGACACAGTGAGCTATCAGCCACACATACCCATCAGTGGCTGTAATGAAATAAAAGAAACTGGAGATTATACCACTAGATAATCATTAGTATAATGCTCTTGTTATCTGCAGAATACTGAAGCAGCCTTGTAGTAGATACGTGGACCTTAATATGAAGACTCTTTGTTATCTTCTGAATATAATAATATTCAATTAAAAACATACCCAGCCAACCTATCGGTTTTCTCCATATACTTCAAGTAAGCAACAAGAAGTTATCTTAAAGCTATCTAATGCAGCTCATTAGGTAATTACATATATAGTAACCCAATATATTCAACTGAATTTTAATAGTCTGTCAATACCAAAACACAATAAACCCCAAAATTTATAGAAATAAGAAAATACATTAAAAACTTACTGTATGCATAGGTTCTCAGAAGGAATGTATTTCTTATTCCTACAACATTGTTAACATTCAAGTCAAACTCCACACAGCTATTGGGGAGGAGAAAAGAAAAAGAATCAAGCATCATGGTATTCAATTTCAGAATATTTATTACCTACTTAGTCACAGAGGTGGAGAAATGTAACTTTAAGATAATACTCTAGAAACTTTCTTCAGAGTTTTGATGCCATGATTTCTGCTCTAGTTTTGTTTATAGTACTTCCATTGCTTATAGACTTGAATTCCGTTGTTATAAAAATGTAATTGTTTTACATAGAGAATATGTGTAGATCCAAATTTGGACCTTAGGACAACTTAATATATCAAATATTTTTTTTTACTTTTAATTAATCTTTCTCCCAACTAGACTTGCACTACATGATTTACCATTGACAACTTTTGATGCCCGGAAGGATTCTCTGGGGTATCAGTTTAGGAAATCGTCCCAATGAACTGATTAGGAGAACTGGAAGAGGTCAAAAGGTAAGAATCTCTTTTCTGTAACGATGGTCAGAGATAATCAGCAAGCACTTTGAAATAAAACCTCTTTATTAGTAAACATTACCTGTTTTGTGATAAAACAGTTTTTAAACTGTTTCATGCTGTTTAACAGCAAATAAGAACAAGGCAAACGAGCACTACCTGCTTTATTTATATCACACCCTGTCCCAAAGTTTGAATTTCATACTGCATATACAGCTTAACTACTCACAATACTCAAGAAACTATATTAAATTCATAGTTAATAAGCAATACTGTAACTCGCAACAAGAGCCTATTATTGCCAAAGAAGTAGCTATCTGCAGTGTACAGCTATTTCCATTTTATATATCCAATATATATATGTCATTAACTACATTAAAACATTGTTTGCATCAAAAGTCTTACATAATTTTAAACCTGAATCAATATCAAGCATGACTTTTTAGATATTTTAAGACCATAGTACATAATAGTACAGGAAATAGACAACCTTAAGCTACTGCTTGACAGTTGTAAAAATAAGTATAAAGACCAGTAAGAATATTAGTTGTATGTGCAAATATAATAGAAAAATGTGTCAGGCTGCATGTGTAATTCCAATCAACCCCAACTGACAAGATTACTATTTACCAGATGCTGATTAAGCAAGTTCTATTGCAGTTATTTAGTAATTTAATATGTACATTTAATCGATGTTGCAATTACGGCAAGGTTTTGTACTGTTGGGACTCAAGTTCTACCAAAAGCACTAAGGGAGTGGAAAAGAGTCAACTGCACATCAAATGTAGCATAAGAGGAAGCTTTTGCATCCTCTGTAGTATGAAGATCTTGCTAATTAATCAAAGGCTTGTCTGTTAGTGCTCTGCTGGCTCAATGCTGGCTCTCAGCATTGGAATTACTTCCTGGGGAAGACTACCGAAAAAAAAAAAAAGATATTAAGTGTTTAAGTGCAATGGATCTTCCCTTACTGTTACAGCGCTAAAAACCCCTTTAAGATAAAAAAGGACAACAAACACAAACTGAACGCTTTCTCATTCACCAAATCAAGTAAGTAAGTGGGAAATGGCAATCTTCAGGTATATAGCGACTGTTGGCGACACATTAGAATTCAGATGCACATATACCTTATTGCGGCTTTTCAGTACTTAAAGGGGAAGATGGGGACAAACTTTGTAGCAGGGCCTGTTGCAATAGGACAAGGGGTAATGGCACTTAACTAAGAAAGATGATTCAGACTAGGTAAAAAGAAATTTTTCACTAGGAGGGTGGTGAAACACTGTAACAGGTTGCCCAGAGAGAGGTGGTAGATGCCCCAACCCTGGAAACATTCAAGGTCAGGTTGGACGCGGCTCTGAGTAACCTGATCTGGTTGAAGATGTCCCTGCTCATTGCCAGGGATTTGGACTAGATGACTTTAAAATTCCAACCCAAACTATTCTGATTCTATCACAATGCACACACACAAAGCAGCTGAATTAAACTTATACAAGCAGCCTCCTTCCTCTCATTATCCTAACCCTGAATACTTGGCTTTACTTGGACTAGATGACCTTTAAAGGGCCCTTCCAATCCAAACTATTCTATGATTCTGTTCTGTACCACCCATTGAATTCTACCATCTTCTCCCAGCAGCCGGGCATCAAGAAAACTGGCTTTCAGTGGAAGCTTGTCGTGTTTAGTTTCTGGTTTTCGTTAAAACAAGCTTACTGCCTTTTCTACAGAATATCCAATCCATTTTTCAAGACCTCTGTGAAAAAATTAATGAGTGTACATGTATGTATATGTGTAAGCCTACGAAAGACAGAGGCTGATAAGAGACTGGAAAGAGACAGATGCTTAAATAAAAAGACAAAATATGGATGGAGGTGACAGGTTACATACGAGAAAAATAACTGGAGAGAAAAAAAAAAAAACAACAAACAAAACCCCAACCCAAAGTCATGTCATTCTCCCCTTCTCCTCTCTTTCAAAAAAAACAGCACAGGAAACCAGATGGTGAACACTACTGGTTTTTTCTCTGAAAAATGTAATGTACAGCTTCTAGTCTAAGAAGATTATACTTTGATTTAGTATGAAATAAGGAATTCTTTAAACCCTGTCTGTAAGGTATACGAATATTATGACTGTTCCTTTTTTTTTTTTTTTTTTTTTTTGCAAGTGCCATAGTATGGACTATAAATGCCTACAAAGACTTCAGTCTTCTGATATAATCACTTCCAAATTTAAGGTTTCTTTTTAAAGTTTATTTTCGATTTTACATTGGAAAAAAATATTCTGCCTATAACTCCATGACTTATTCAATACTTGTGCCAGGAATTTACCATTTAGTCTACCTATGAAAAGACTATCGTTATTATACGTAGCTAAGCCATTTAACCCAAATTTTAGCTTGATAAGTTTAATAGTTTCAGAAAGCATGGGAGAAACAACCTGTACTGTTAGAGGAGAAAGTTACTAGATAAGAAGTATTCCAATTTTTAAAAGGTAGGCAAGTATACAAAAGTAAATATGGGATTAGGTGTAAACGAAAAAAATGTATAAAGCAAAAACCCTAACAAGTGTTCTATCATCTCAGATGCAAGAAAAGTTTAAATGGATGATATTCATTAGTTGAAATGGAAACATGACAGACTCAGTTTTACCACAGCAGGGTTTCTGCCCTGATAAAGGTATATTGTGACAAAAGCACCTTGTGATACGTTTTTATAAAGAGAGGCCAGAGAAGCGGGCTTGTTTGTTTTTAAAAGACAGAGACAGGGTTGCAAAATTTTAGGCAAAAAATTCTGCAAAATAGCCAGGATAAGATAGTTAGATACAAGAGAGTTGTTCAAAGTACTATTCACAAAGAATAGTCAATCTATGTTATTACATGAAGGCAATACACCTAAGTCTTACAAAATCTAACCCGACAAATTTGAAGAGTTGAACACTACTCAGCCTTCCAACCAATTTGAGTGCTTTCCACAGTTTTTTCCTCTATCAGATACTTTTATCACACACAGTAAGAAATATATTGTTCTGTCCTAATACATCTTTCTGATTATTCATTTTCATGTCTTCATAATGAAGATACAATGAATACAATAACATACAACGTATCCACTTCTCTCCAATTACTTCCCCCTTCTAAAAAAATGTGGCATAAAATTCCTACCTAACACTGAATAGAACATGTAATACTACTTTGTTAAACAAGAATTACCTCCCAGCAGAATATACTCTTCTAAAATGAACAAAAAGTTTTTAATCAAGAAAACAATGTCATCACAAGAAACTAAAGTTTGTTTTAGTGTTTCTATAGTGTAAACGCTGTGAATTAGTCCTTAAGTACCCCAATAGTTAAGTTTGCACAGCAAGCAAAATTATCTTTTGCAACAGTTTTCTTCCCACTGTTGTTTTTCTGTCATGAACCATTTGTCAACTGGAGTCCACTACGTACAAATAACCCACAGAAATACATGATGTTGGTGGATGAGAAGCTGAACATGAGCTGGCAATGTGCACTTGCAGCCCAGAAAGCCAACCATTCCCTACACCACATCAAAAGAAGCATGGCCAGCAAGTTGAGGGAGGTGATTCTGCCCCTCTACTCAGCTCTCATGAGACCCCACCCAGAATACTGTGTCCAGCTCTGGAGCCCCTGACATAAGAAGCACATGGACCCATTTGAGCAGGTCCAGAGGAGGGCCACAAAGATGATCAGAGGGTTACAGCACATCTCCTATGAAGACAGGCTGAGAGAGTTGGGGTTGTTCAGCCTGGAGAAGAGAAGGCTCCGGGGAGAACTTATAGCAGCTTTCCGGTATCTGAAGGGTGCCTACAAGAAAGCTGGAGAGGGACTTTTTACAAGGGCACGTAGTGATAGGATGAGGGGTAATGGCTTCAAACTAGAAGAGGGTAGATTTAGATTAGATATTAGGAAGAAATTTTTCACTTTGAGGGTGGCAAGGCACTGAAACAGGTTGCCCAGGGAAGTTGTAGAGGCCCCATCCCTGGAAGTGTTCAAGGCCAGACTGGATGGGGCTTTGAGCAATCTGGTCTAGTGAGAGGTGTCCTTGCCCACGGCAAGGGGGTTGGAACTAGATGATCTTTGAGGTCCCTTCCAACCTAAACCATCCTATGATTCTATGATTCTGTGTACTGCTGCTAATTCACATCACAGAAACTAAACAGCATCTCAACCACAAGAGGTGTTTCAGGCCATCAGGGAAGTAAGCTGACTGCCACTGCATGCTAGCTGTACAGTTCTGCAATACAACTGTAGTACAACACAAAGAAACAGAAGTATGACTTCAGTGGGACTTCTCATACGGACAGTACATATATAGAGTGCTTTCCCATGTCAGAGTCTAAAAATTATGTGGAACAGAATACTTGCCTGACTTTATCCCTGAACTTCACTATTGGCACTTTTGCTCGAATCAGCTGAGGTCGCTCAATGTAGCTTGCTGAAAGGGAGAAAAATACGCAATTAAGTTTCATGTAAGATGCTGGTCTTGAAATAAGATCCAAAGTGGAGTCATATTGACTGACTTATAGTAAACAGTGGCTTACTAAATTTAGCAAAAATATCCACAGAAGAGTTGTGCCAAACTAAGTAACCTTTAGCAACTGCAGCAAAAATACAATCTAGGAAAGTGTGTGGAAAAAAACACGTTAGAGAAAAATATTAGTGGAAGATTTTTCTGTGGGAAGTATGTTCTAGAAATTTGAACATAAGGAATGCAATTCTATAATGCTTCCACTGACTATTACTGTACTTGTAATAGAAATCCTGAATAGTTATAATTAAGGTTCAAAAAAAAAGGGAGCAAGAACATATGCATCCAGGATGGCCAGACGCTTAAGCCCAGCACTACATTGTAGAACTGGGCACGGGATCAGGTACATACTTTTAACCATGTCAAGTTTGCTTAGAGTTGAAACTATGCATTTTACTGATCAAAACTATTAACATAACTCTGTCTTCACTATGCATGGATTATGCTTAAAACTTCCTTTAAAAACTGTTTATTTGACTGATAAAGTACATACCAAGAAATACATTTCATATCGAATTGTTACTGAAAACAGGACAACACTTTCCATCAAAGATAGGATAAGCTTTATTTGCGTTTGCTTTAATGGTGATAGGACATGCAATAAATATACAATCACAGGAGTGCACCTCAGATAATTATCCACACAGTACAGACACACATGCTCAATGCCAGACCATCCAAACCCAAATGTACTAAGTTCTGCCAGACTCATACAGTGCCACCAAATGCACCTTTGTACTCAGCTCCCCGCCAAAATGTTAGATTAGTCATATTATCTACGATTTCCCTATTCTTGACGATATCTCAGGCTATATTTAGTAGTTGCCCATAATCCTGAATGAGAAATGTGCACAAGAAAGTAATGAAAAAGATAAAGAAAAGCAGAGCCCGTAGGTTACATGATATGAATTTGGGCAAAAAGGACAATTTTAGTAATTCCTTCTGTTGCAAAATCTAGGACCACTTGAATTTGCCCAAATGTAACACCATACACTTCCCCCTTGCTTCTATAAATTAATCTCAAATTAGCATAAATATATATGACAAAGCTAGCAGTAATACAGATTAAATATAACCTTAAATAAAAGCTGATCTTCACTTTTTTAGGGGGAAAAAAAAGGTATTTCTATCAGTTTGGATAGTGTCATCTCGATTGCATTTGGATGACAACTTCAGGTTTGGCAAAATCCTACTGTGCAATATTCAATTCAAACAAACTTTACTCTTTTTTTTTTTAAACTTTCTGAAAGTGTTTTATGGATATGTACGTTTGGACAGATCTGAGGTAATCCTTTGTCTGCATTTGAATGCATTGTATGATCCTAAGCAACACACTGTCTGGTACTCAAAAAAAGAGATAATCTTATTAACTTACTAATTTTAAAGGAAGAATCTTACGGAATTCCAGTCCATGATAACTGACCAGACAATCTAGCACAACTTATGCAAGCATCCCCTCTTTCTAATTGCACCTGCAGACACATCCAAGCATCCCTCCTCCAACATCCCAGACCATTCTTAAAGCGAAGCTATAAAGTGTTTAAGAGCTCTCTGCCTCCTTTGTTTTCACTACCAAATATAAGACAAAGATGCCCAATGCATTAGCACATGGTGGACAATGGTGGGTATCTATCTGCATGACATCGCAATTCAACTTTCCTCACTATCAGCTTTCTCAAGTGCCCTTTAGAAGTTAACTGAACTCATGCTAGTGGCAATCCACTTCCAAACACATTCTTGTCTGCAAATGCCTCCCAATACTTGATGGATGTTTGTGCCAAATTCGTTGGCTAAGAATAATCTCAAAACATAATCCCAATCTGTTTCCCAGGGTGCAACAAAGCAAAGAGGACATCAGAAGGCAGTAACTTGCTGCTGGTACCCTCTTTCTTGGCTCACACCAATGATGCTATTAGTAGAATCTCTATTGTACATTAAATTGTCATACTTACAAGGGAATAAACAGTCACAAACACGAGATGTGGAATTCTGAAATACATACAGGTTGAGTAAGTGCCTTAGTAAACTGACTATCTGACCTGGAAGCTATGACCAGAGGGGCTACACCAAAACACATAAAGAATTCCACACAGCTGCTCCACAGATTTGGGCATGTCTATGAAAAAGTCACAAATGCCACTTGAGCTGTAGTGATAAAGAATATAACCACTTCAAAGAAGACTGAGCATTGTTTTGTAAATAACTTATTAATGCAGAATTTCAGATTAAACATTTTAAGTTTCTCTTTTCTTTACAGAATAACAGATTAAGCAATTGTACAAAATATTAACCCCAAACATGGCATATGCCAAAAAGATCTTTGGCATCCTGCACGTGTAGGCTGCTCTCATTGACAGGGTTATACTATAGAAAGAGAAACTGGGTGTGGTGGTGCAACCCCCCCTGCCACTCTCAGACCTCTCGATTCTTGGCGTAATTCCCTCCCAACCTGGGTCACGTAATAACACCATGACCAGAACAATACAGAATGGTCTAACATTAAAGAAAGAAAGGGTGGAGAGCAATGGACTAGACTAGCAATGGACTACGGCAACCCCTTAGTGTACCTGGTTCCCATGGCTCCTACCGTTTGAAGATAATAACTATAATCGATCACTCCTGACAACATATGGATCGTGGCCACAGAGAGGGGGGGACCACAGGTCCTAACAAGTCCTGGGCTTGTGTAACCAATGGAAAGTACTGGACTATTCCATTATCCAAGCTGGGCTAGAGTGGAAAATTACCTGACGGAAGTCAATTATCTCAGATCCTATAAGCAGCGATTCTAGTGAAGACCCTTTGAGCTCTTCTGGATCGCAGCGGACTGTGGCCAGTACCTCCCTCGTCAGGTAAAACATCGTGAGGACTAAAGGCCAAGATAATCCCTCTTGAGCCTCAACTATCGCCCATTGAGGAATGCCGATGCATTGTGAGTATTTACCCTAGCTCAGAAGAGAAATTTTAACTATAGGCTAGCCTCTCTTCCCATTCACCTCTCCATTTATATGTTTGTATGCTTTAGCTTTATGGATGTGGATGTTCTTCCATTTTCCATGCGCGCGTAGGAGATAAAAGGGGTACCTGCCAACTCAGTAAGTCGTGCAATATTAAGAGATCTTCGATCTCAGCAGTTATAAACTGCGGCGTGTGCGTGTTTGTTTAAGTGTGTGTGTGTGTGCGTGCTCATATGCTTTGTTTATATGTATATATATATATTAATCTGAAATTTGTGCTCTGTTCTCATATGTATATGTATTGGTTTGGGATACCTCATACTAAGTTAGTGTGAATCTTGTCATCTTCGAATCTGTAATCAAGTCGCTGTTCATTTATTTAGTTAAATCACTTTGCAAACCTTTAACTCAGTTAAGTGCTGCTAGAACTCAATCCCTTGAGCTGCCTCAAATCACAAATAAACTGAATTGCTGCTAAATCATAACTGTGTCTGATACTTCCATCCCGCGACACTGGGTGACACAGAAGTCTGAATCCAGAGTCATGAAGAATCTAGGAGGGTACAACCCAGCACAGGATGAATTAATTGTTGATGTTTGGAATTCACTCACCCACCTACATACTCCTTCAAGGTCATTCATTTGAGTTCCCTTGCTTGTCCTAGCTGTTGCACGTTCCCCACTAGCCAACTGCTAGGCCGATTCCACTCTGATATCCTGGTATCAACACTACCGCATCTCTTTGTATAACTAAGAGAAAACGAGCTCTTTGTCATTTATTCAGATAGTAAACACCAGTTAACCCAGTACTGCTAAGCTGTTTTTCAAATGAATCCTGCCTAGATGAATGTGAAGAGAGTAATCAGTTTGATGTTTACTCTCAGTGGTTTGGATTGTACTCTCTTCCATATGTTGTAACAGTTACCACACCAAATTCATGTTTCACATTTCTGAAAGACATTGCCTTGAGCATACAGTTCTGGGAATGTTAGCCAATACTGTACAAAATAGATATGTGTAGGTACCTGAACAAGTAAGTCAAAAAGTTACACATAGTCTGCTAGTCTTTGAAACAGAAGCTATATTACTGCTATCCTTATATCTCTCTACTTTAAGAGAAACACAATACATACCTTTAAGACTAACATGTACCACAGAAACAGTGAATAAGTATCAGAAGCTTTTTCCTACTTTGTGAGTAGACTATTCAAAAAAAGACCACAGCTTCATTTCAGTCAGTATGCTAGATGCAGAATGACAACACAGAAAAGCCTCTGCTCTAAGACTTTAAATCTGACGGGCTCAAATTCCTTGCTTACACTTGCTACCTTCTGCAAGCCTGAAACTGAAGTAAGCTGGTGCTTCGGTAAAATTTGAATCCATTTCCCAAACGTCCTAGAATTAAATACTAATCTATCACATTTAACTGTATATAGAGAATAAAAGAGATGGTACTTAAAATTCTGAAGATGATTTACCTAAAAGAAAGACAAATTGTGAGAGAAACTGCACTTGGAATGCTTCCTAATTTATCAATCAGTCATGGAATTAAGATGAAATAAGCAGAGAATCACATTCTTCTTACAGCCCTTTTTTTGGAATGTACAGGAACACCACAGAGTGCAAGAACAAAGAGGAAGATGTTAGGAGAGGCACAGCTAGAAGAACTTTGTTTTAAATAACATCTTATCTTTCCTCCCCCTTCTTGTTTCTCTTACATCTTGGCACATACTTCGTTAGCTTTCATGTCTGGCCCAAACTATGCTTCTTTCCGTTCTCTTGTGTGAAGCAAGGATTAAGTTTAATGACAGCTCACACACTTGTTGAGAACATGCTGCAGTCTTTCTTCTACAGAAGAAAAAAAAGAAGGAAATGCTTAACCAGTATTGTCAAAGAGGGATTACCTTAAGATTACAGGATAGCATCATATGTATTAACTGGACAGCACAAAACTTAAAAATAATGATCTGAAGAAAGTTCATACCTTTTAGGTTGTTAAAAAGCACATGCAATAAAATACAGAATACTGCTGGAATGAAATTGCAATTCTTAGAGAAGCTTGGTACAGACAAATCTTACACTTGCTTGAACACAGTGGCAGCATACATGCACTGCTAACCCTTTAAAAGCTGCAAATCTAGAATTCTGGTTCAAGCAGAAGGAACATCTCAAATTGTAATTGTAATTACAATTACAAATTACAAAAAGTTTCAAATTGTAATTGAGAATTTTTGGTCAAAATTACAAAACACCTCAAATTGTAATTGTAATTACAATTTCTGTAGGCTTTTTCTTTAAATGTATGTACCTGTCGATTTCATACTTGATGATTAAGCGGCAGCTGACTTCTGAAAACATCACAAATTGCAGTTCTATTAAAAAAGAACTTAGCAGCCAATCTGGAGCTGATAACGAACAGCCATTTCTAAGCACGTAAACCTGACTCCACAAACCTGCAGGAATGCCAACAGGACACCACTGAAGCACATACTGCTAAGATTGTTTCTCCAGAGGTGAAGAAAAAGTATATGAATCTACTAGCTTCTGAAGTCTAGCCTAGGGAAACTCCCTCCCCGCCCCCAACCAAAACCAATCCACAAGCTGTTTTGAAATTATGGATGACAGCAATTATATTTGCCTAAATAAGCTTTAATCAAAATAACTGGGCAACCCCCTTGTTTCAGAAGTACTGAACCTTAGCATAGTTGAGCTACAGTTTGTAAATGAACTAAATCCAAATGGAAGACCTATATGGCAAAGTATTTTCATTTCAAATATTTCAAACAACTTTTGTCTATCAGTTCTATCCACAGAACATCTACACGCAGGTGCAAGGACAGATGGCTAGGTATAGGAATTCATGCCCACAGTGATGTTAAGATGATGAAGAAATGATCTAAGAGGTTTACATACCACAACTAAGAGAGTCTAACAGGAGCAGTAATATCAGCAGTGTTTTGTCCTACCTCACCTTCCAAAGAACATTTTGATTAAATGAAGCTGACCAAAGGCACTTGCAAGATAACAAAGAATTAGAAAAGCATCAAAAAATGAGCAGTGGCACAAAAACCTTCAGGGATCACTCCCACATGACCATCGTGTCTTTCTGATACTCTTGTATCTGGGCAGACAAACTTGATTTTGTCTAAAGCTCTGTCACAGAACATAACCTCTTGAAAATAGAAGAGGGTAATAGTTTATTTAGATGCTCCCTTTCTGATAGCTGAAAACACAACTATTTTATCACTGTGCTTCTCAGAAAGCACTGGAACAACTTGCACCCTAGGTAAACACAGACAAAGTTCTGGATTGATGCAAACATCAATATACAATAGCAATAAGCCATTAAATACCAGATATCTACTCTGCAATAGATTTATCAAGTCTCTCGTCAACTGAGCTGCTGAAATTTGGGTATGCACAATTGCCAGTGAAGAAATTTTGAAGTCTGCATTTAAATTTATGGTTTGTTCCTTTTACCATTGCAGGATTGTTCAGAACAGCAATATAAGGAGTGGCATCAAAGAACATATCACAAGTCTGAGAAATAGGGGGACACAGTCATTTATATCAATAACTGACAGGGTCTTTTATAATTCAAAGGATAGTACGAAAGTCTCTTTGAAGTAGCAGGCTTTCACGTTTAAGTCAAGAACTGCCCACGTGAATTCTTCATCTGAAGAGAATCCAAACAACAACTTACAAGAACTATGAATTGACCTGCTTCTCCTATATGTGCTGGTACTGTCAACATTTAATATTTTCTTCACTAGGCACTTAAGTTAATTATTTCAGTGGTATCAAGGTCCCCCTCAAAAAAATAAATTCTACGCAGTCTACTATGAGTGATATTGCTTCCCACAGCACTCTCCTGGAGAAACTGGCTGCTCATGGCTGGGATGGGCATATGCTTCGCTGGGTAAAGAAATGGCTGGAAGGCTGGGCCCAAAGAGTGGTGGTGAATGGAGTTAAAACCAGCTGGTGGCTGGTCACAAGTGGTGTTCCTCAGGGCTCTTTAATATCTTTATCAATGATCTGGATGAGGAGATTGAATGAACCCTCAGTAAGTTTGCAGATGACACCAAGTTGGGCAGGAGTGTTGATCTGCTTGAGGGCATGAAGGCTCTACAGAGGGATCTGGACAGGCTGGATTGATGGGACAAGGCCGATGGTATGAGGTTCAACAAGGCTGAGCGCCGTGTCCTGCACTTGGGTCACAACAACCCCATGCAGTGCTACAGGCTTGGGGAAGAGTGGCTGGAAAGCTGCCCAGAGGAAAAGGACCTGGGGGTGTTGGTCGACACCAGGCTGAATATGAGCCAGCAGTATGCCCAGGTGGCCAAGAAGGCCAGTAGCATCCTGGCTTGTAGCAGAAATAGTGTGGCCAGCAGGACTAGGGAAGTGATCATGCCCCTGTACTCAGCACTGGTGAGGCCACACTTCAAATACTGTGTTCAGTTTTGGGTCCCTCACTACAAGAAAGACATTGAGGTGCTGGAGAGTGTCCAAAGAAGAGCCACAAAACTGGTGAAGGATCTAGAGCACAAGTCTTATGAGGAGCAGTTGAGGGAACTGGGGTTTTTTAGCCTGGAGAAGAGGATGCTGAGGGGAGACCTTATCACTCTCAACAACTACCTGAAAGGAGGCTGTAGCAAGGTGGGGGCTGGTCTCTTTTTCCCAAGTAACAGGCAATAGGACAAGAGGAAACAGCCTCAAGTTGTGCCAGGGAAGCTTTAGATTTGATATTAGGAAAAATTTCTTCACCAAAAGGGTTGTCAAGCATTAGGACAGGTTGCCCAGGGCAGTGGTGGAGTCACCATCCCTGAAGGTACTTAAAAGACGTGTAGATGTAGTGCTGAGGGACACGGTTTAGTGGTAGACTTGGCAGTGTTGGGTTAATGGTTGGACGCGATGATCTTAAAGGTCTCTTCCAACCAAAAGGATTCTATGATCTTGTTTTACAAATTCTTAGAGTATTTTCCCCAAGAAGACACTGCAATCTAAAAGAGCAGTAAGAGTTCACTAACAGAGGTTTCCCAAACATAAATCTGCTTTCCGTGCCGTCCCCACCCCCAGCTGTGGTCCACAATTCAAAAGTCATTTTAGATGCTACCCGTTCTTGAAGTCCCCTAGTTTGCAAGGCAACCATTATGTTTTCTAATTACTACCCATGAGCACAAAGGTAAGTAACATCACTAAATATTTATAGCTTTTCTTCAAACGATATTGTGATTACAAGCTACACAAGATGTAATTATATAGATTGTTACAACTGTACATCAATACTTCTTCCAGAATTGCCAATAATCTTACCACCTCACTGTGGCCAGGAACTTACAAAGTTTAGTACTGAAGAGTTTTTGGACTAAGCTGAGTATATGTCTTGCTTCAGTCTTCTGATTGACCTGAAATATGACATTAAAATTAAAGAAAAAAGTTAGCATCTCTCATTTAGATGTTCCAAGTAAGCATGCTTTACTTCTCAAATAAAACTAACTCTCAGAATAAGACTTGAACACATATACCAACACATTCCAGAGCTTACATATGCATTTAGTCTGGCAAAAGCTAGACAGAACAATTCATATTCAATATGCAAAGTAACTATCAGACATTCATAAACCATACAACTTGAGGAAAACGTATCCCCACTTCTACATAAATGTCCTTTCCTTCCTTTTCAATGATGCTTCAATTCTTTCAAAATTATGCTCTATTTAGATTTCTTTTGTTAAATCTTTTCTCCCAACCTAAATTCTGCCCATAAACATTTTCTGTCACCAAAAATTCTTATGATATTTTGCATATCAAATTCCTTCTTATGCCTGCTTACTAAATTAGTGCTATGAACCTAACTAATGAAATATAAACCCTGTACTTAATAATAGTTGTTCCTACATCTAAAATGAGTTCTCCGAACAATTTTCTTCATAGAATCGTAGAATGGTTTAGGTTGGAAGGGACCTTAAAGATCATCTGTTCCAACCCTGCCGTCATGGGCCCACCTCTCAAGCCTGTCCAGTTCCCTCTGGATGGCATCCCTTCCCTCCAGCATGCCGACTGCTCCATAAGTGAAAATAGCACAGCAAAACAGAGAAGTGAATTGCTTAGAATCATGCACGTGGTGAAGCACTGGAAGAGGTTGCCCAGAGAAGTTGTAGAGGCCCCATCCCTGGAAGTGTTCAAGGCCAGACTGGATGGGGCTTTGAGCAATCTGGTCTAGTGAGAGGTGTCCTTGCCCATGGCAAGGGGGTTGGAACTAGATGATCTTTGAGGTCCCTTCCAACCTAAACCATCCTATGATTCTATGATTCTAAGGTAATGCTTATTTTTTTAATGTTTTGTTGGGTTAAAGGGTTTATAGGGTTAAATTCATATTTGCAAGATTATTGGGCCCACAGTTCATAGCTCCTATGAGTGCAAAAATATGTTATTAAATCAAAAGGATTTGACCATTTGTTTCTCATTTTGGAATCCACAGAATCACAGAATGGGAGGGGTTGGAAGGGACCTTTGGAGACCATCTAGTCCAACCCCCCTGCCAAAGCAGGTTCACCTAGGGCAGGTTGGACAGGAATGCATCCAGGCGGGTTTTGAATATCTCCAGAGAAGGAAACTCCACAACCTCTCTGGGCAGCCTGTTCCAGTGCTCTGTCACCCTCAAAGTAAAGAAGTTTCCCCTCATGTTGAGATGGAAATTCCTGTGTTCCAGTTTGTGCCTGTTGCCTCTTGCCCTGTTGCCAGGCACTACTGAAAAGAGTCTGGCCCCATCCTCTTGACACTCGCCCATTAGATATTTATAAGCATTGATGAGATCTCCTCTCAGTCTTCTCTTCTGCAAGCTAAGCAAACCCAGGTCTCTCAGCCTTTCCTCTTAAGAGAGATGCTCCAGTCCCTTGATCATCTTTGTAGCCCTCCGCTGGCCTTCTTCCAGTAGTTCCTTGTCTTTCTTGATCAGGGGAGCCCAGAACTGGACACAGTACTCCAGATGTGGCCTCACCAGGGCAGAGTAGAGGGGAAGGATAACCTCCCTCAACCTGATGGCCACGCTCTTTTTAATCCATCCCGGGATACCACTGGCCCTCTCGGCCACAAGGGCACACTGCTGGCCCATGGTCAACTTGTCCACTAGGACTCCCAGGGCCCTCTCTGCAGAGCTGCTTTCCAGCAGGTAAACCCCTAACCTGTACTGGTATACGGGCTTATTCCTCCCTAGGTGCAGGACCCTACACTTGCCCTTGTTGAACTTCATTAGGCTCCTCTCCACCCAACTCTCCAGCCTGTCCAGGTCTCGCTGAATGGCAGCACAGCCTTCCAGTGTCAGCCACTCCTTCCAGTTTTGTGCCACCAGCAAACTTGCTGAGAGTACACTCTGTCCCCTCATCCAAGTCGTTGATGAATATGTTGAACAAGACTGGACCCAGTACTGACCCCTGGGGAACACCGCTAGCTACAGGCCTCCAACTAGACTCTGTGCCGCTGATCACAACCCTCTGAGCTCTGCCAATCAGCCAGTTCTCAATCCATCTCACTGTCCACTCATCTGACCCACACTTCCTAAGCTTGCCTATGAGGATGCTGTGGGAGACAGTGTCAAAAGCCTTGCTGAAGTTGAGGTAGACAACGTCCACTGCTCTTCCCTCATCTACCCAGCCAGTCATGCCATCATAGAAGGCTATCAGATTGGTCAAGCATGATTTCCTCTTGGTGAATCCATGCTGACCACTCTCGATCACCTTCTTTTCCTCTACATGGTTAGAGATGACATCCAGAATGAGCCGTTTCATCACCTTTCCAGGTATGGAGGTGAGGCTGACTAGCCTGTAGTTTCCAGGGTCCTCCTTTTTGGCCTTTTTGAAGACTGGAGTGACACTGGCTTCCTTCCAGTCCTCAGGCACCTCTCCTTTCTCCAAGATTTTTCAAAGATGATGGAGAGTGGCTTCGCAATAACATCTGCCAGCTCCCTCAGCACTTGTGGGTGCATCCCATCAGGGCCCATTCAGCCTTATAAAAGTACACACATTTTAAAAACAGATACTGTTTTAACCATATATGTTTTAAATTACTTACTGGTTCTTCTTTAACCACCAGGCACAAGTCACCATCACTGCTACGAGTGCCAAATCCATTCAGTGAGGACCCAACCAAAAAGAGTCGGCTCTCTGTAACAGAAGAATCACAGAATAAAAAACTGATGTGACATATCACAGTTACATTCAAACTGATATTAAGTAACCAAATTCAAAACATACGTGGAAAAATTCGCTGAATTTCTCTCTGGAGTTCTGTTCTGCAGAGCTCTTTTCTGTTCAAATCACAGGTCTGTTGCTGACATGCTTGAAACAAATCCAAAACCTGCTGACTTAACTTGACACACACATGTAAAAAGTAAAGATACACAGAAGTGAACATTCTTTCCTGCCAGAGATGCAATGACATGAAACATAGAAGACTGCATTAAAACAAAAAAAAAAAAACAAACAAAAAAAATCGAAATCCAGCATCACTTCACGCAACCTATTCCATTGTCTAGAGTTTACCACACTTGAACTCATGTTGAACAACTCCCTGGAAGAAATTTCTGCAAAGTTTTCAAATTTATATTTGTTCAATCTGTTATAAAACATCTACCCACAGAAAATAATTTGTTGCCTCATCAGCATCTGCAGCCTTTCAGGTAATAAGCAGTGAAAGACCAGAGATATCTGGTGACTTTAATGTCAACAGTTTGGCTACCAGTAATAAGAAGAAAAATAAATATTAAAACTGATTTAAGTTAGCTTCCTTTTTTATCCCACACAAACTATTAAAGAAGTAGTCAGATCTTTGGTGGAAGGAGGTATTAACTGTTTCTCTTTCACAACACTGTTACATGCTATAATCAACAGTCATATTTATACTAAAAAAAATCTTGTCATGTTGGTGCAGATAAAATATGAAGACTGATTAGCCACATGTTTGAGTTTTTTTAATTAAAAATGAACAAAAACCACAGTTCCAACTCCACTGTCCACCTAAAGAAGACATCCTCTTCTATGTTCCAGAACAGATAGGAAAATAACTTTTATCTCTTTCTGAAGAGAGGCAGAGGACACCTTGATGGGCCCAATACTATATTTATTCAGAATGGGCTTCTCTCACATTACTAGGGTGGGGTTTTTTTTCCAGCAGGACTCTCCCTACCCCCAATCATGTGACAAATGGACCATCCCTCCAATTTCTCCTTCCTGAAGCAGACATGTAGGTTTCCTGACATTAGTATGGAAACGAAACAACATAAGCAAATACTGCCACTACCCCCAAAAATGCTTCAAACCCGAACACACACAAGGAGGTTATATAGGACCATAGTGGCAGCTACACTTATCAATATTCCTCCTAATAACAGCTCAGCGATAGAGACCCCATGACACTGTCAAAGAATCTTGCAGAAATTTTTGTGGTCTTCCACAGCACCATTGGACCCTGCCTATGCAGAAGGCAGAAGTAAAGCACAGGCATAGAAAGATATTACCTTATCTTTGGCAACAGGGAGCGTGGTTTCTATAGGGTCTGGAAACAAAGTATCTCGCAATGGAGGGATACATCCAGTTAAATCTGGTTTGTAATGTGCATGGAGCAAGGGAGACTGAATTGATCCTGGGAAGGAGTATCTACGCTCTTCTGGTAAAGGCACTGCTTGGTTAACTATGGTTGTTTCAGGACAATGTGAATGAAACCGCTGCCGTTTGACATCATGTGGAACACTTTGTTCACGTAGTCTTCTAAAAATAAAAATAAAATAAAAAAAGTAAAAAAGAGTAATTCCTCTAGTTTGCAAGCTCCAACCTGTGATTAAAAGACAGTTGCTACAAAGTACAAATACCAATGCTTAATTATGTCAGTGTTTCACTAGAAGCAAGTATTCTACAGAACAAAAGGCTTGCCTATACTAGATAGTAGGTGAAATAAACCCGAAAAGGGAGAAGAGAACATATAACTGCAAAAGTGCAGCTACCCTTGAAGTGAATTGACGCAACTGCTTTACAAGACTGCCTGTATTAACCAATTGAAACCTAAATGGCAAGTTCAGTTAAGCAGGACAGCTCAGAAAGCTGGTCATACTATTTCAGTGACAACATACTTTTAAAAAAAACAACAAAAAAACAGACTATGTAAAGGTTCTTTTCTGTTAAATCAACATAAGTCCAGTGAGACGTTTTGTGAGTTCTGAATACCCGGTGACGAATAAAACAAATTTGGTAGTGGGGAAATGAGAAAATGAAACTTATCACAATATCCATTCAAAATGTAGCATTCTCTGTGTCTTACACTGTACAGACAGTAAACTGTGTAATCTGGGCAAAAAAGAAACACTATTCATTTGACAAATCAAACTAATGATTGTATTAAGCTACACAAGTCATAAACCTAATGTCTAATTTTCAAACCCCAGTCTGTACCTCCTCATTAAGTCTTTTGTCAGAGGAATTCGAATGTCTTTGAAGATACACAGGGCTTGCAGACAGCCCCTTGGCATCTGAACTCTTCATTAAGAAAAAGCTGACCAGTAGTTGAACACTGTGGTCCATACACAGTAAAGAATAAGAAAGGACATTCATGTTTTGTTTATACATCAAGTATTGCATAAAGTTAATCAGTATGGGGGTACTCACACGTTTTTTTTATTAAAAAGCATGAAATCAAATGTTCACAAGTATCAACAAATTAACTATTAATAAAATTACAGTAATTTCCTGTAGGTAGAAAAGCTAGCATCAAAATAGTTTGGGGACCTGGATAGATAGTATTATTAATAATAAAAATTTAACTGAAGAGACCTCAAGTCATCTTTCCTGTTTTTAAGTCTGAGAGAAGTTCTGATAACATTACCTACACACAGTCTTAAAGGAACTCATAATGTAACATTAAATGAAAACATAATGCTGTTTCAGCCTATTTTGACTGAGAATAAGTTGCATGAACTCATGTTTGGCAAAAATACCTTAAGAGTCGACTTAAAATCTAAGGATTAACTAGTTGACTGCAAATCTACCAACACAGCATAGCTTTCCATAAATCAGACCGGTCAAGAGGAAATCATGCACGCAGCATGAAACCAGGAACTTCTTTAGTTCATGTGATAGCTATATACTCAACTATAACTCAATACCATATAATTAATTGTACTTATTTTCTCATTTGTTAGATCTGGAAGAGAAATAGCATACAGGAGGTAGTTCTGAAGACAGATTACATAAAGCTTCCTCCCTATCAGCTGACTCACAGAATTATTACAAACACATATCAACTACTATTTCTGAACTGAGAAGTTATTTTTTTCTAGAATGTTAAAAAAAAAAACCCCAAAACCATACGTTCACCTGAAATCCTCTTTCTGTTGCAAGTAAAGTAACAAAGGAAGTTATGTACTTTCAAGTAAGTTTAGTTTTTTGAAAAGTAGAAAAACTGTTTCCATAAAATTCCTCCTAAAAAAAGAACTTACATATGCTTGAATTCAGCACTTTGTATTTGAAAAATAAAGCATTAGATAATTAAGAAAATCAGGAGAAACATCTAGTGTGTCATCAGAAAAACATCACAATTCCCATAAAACATTGAGGGTGCAGTCTTACTCATAACTTGGCAAATTAACAGGAAAAGAATACTCAATTTATTGACACAAACGCTCTTACAGTCAAGCACACACAGACTATGATCTATTATAGTATTAAAATAAAACACATAAATCACAGTTCCGTAAGGCTACAGCTGTTGGAAGAGAAAAACTACACATACTAAATCACTTATGAGTACTAGAATTCTGAAAAGCAGGTACATGAATGCTTTAAAAGGCCATGACATGGCCTGTTTCATCACAAAACATTTTATTCAGTATTCTCGCAATTTCTAACAATGAAGTTGCACAGGAAATTGATATTAGACAAGCTTCACCATGGGTACATTACAAACAGAATTAATCAAACACACACAAAGAACTTACTTTCTTCCTCGGAATGATGTGGGGGCATCAGACGTATGTACAGGACTGCCATTTCCATAAGTCATTGGCTGCGGTGTAACAGCTGGAATAGTTGCAAGGTTCCCACTCAAAAGAGCCCTGGAAAGACTACAGTCCAAAACTGTTATGCATATGATAACTAAGATATTTTTTATGGGTTGGTAGTTTTTCTTAAATGAATATGAAACTCAGTAACTCCTGTCATTTTTTTCTTAGAAGCAATACACCTCTTCTTTCTATTCAAAATGAAGAGATATTTCAGTATGTATTTTTCCTTAAGAAACAGAAGATGGTTGTTCTTCACAGCACATGTGTAAGAAAAGGTGTCGTGGTTTAACCCCAGCTGGCAACTAGAACCACACAGCTACTCACTCACACCTCCTCACAACTTTTTCTCCCCCCAGGAAGGGTGGGGAGAAAGAGCAAAAATAAAAGGAGGGGAAAGGCAGAAAAAAAATGACTTTGCGGGTTGAGATAAAGACAGTTTAATAGGTAGAGCAAAGCCATGATCGCAAGCAAAGCAAAACAAGGAATTCATTCAACTACTTCCCATCAGCAGGCAGGTGTTCAGCTATCTCCAGGAAAGCAGGGCTCCATCACACATAACAGTTACTCGGGAAGACAAACACCATCACTCCAAACATTCCTCGCCCTTCTTTCTTCCCCTAGCTTTATACGCTGAGCATGACGTCACATGTTGTGGAATATCCCTGTGGTCAGTTGGGGTTAGCTGTCCCAGCTGTGTCCCCTCCCAGCTTCTTGCACACCCCCAGCCTACTCGCTGGCAGGGTGGTGTGAGGAGCAGAAAGGGCCTCGACTGTCTAGCAACAACTGAAACCACCAGTGCACTATCAAAAGTACTTCTCACCCCAAATCCAAAATATAGTGCTATACCAGCTGCTAATAAAAAAGTTAACTCTATCCCAACTAAAACCATGACAAGAGGTTAGCAAACAAATTAACTTAAGGTACTGTTAAGTTTAAGAGCCTAAAGAACACTCTGGTGTCTTCAAACCTAGCCCCGCGAATAAATGTTTCTTCCTCTTCTCATCTCCTCCCTGTTTTCCCAAGTAAACAAATACGACTGAAGATCTTTAAAACTGAACTGTGGATTATTAACTCTAATCAGTGCAATAGCATCTCATGCATTATGCACAATGCAGGAGAGTATTAAAAAATGCAGGTCATCAACAGAAATGATACAGCTCTTCTACACGACACCTTCCTATTTTTTTGAAGTTTAATGCAGTTTAATGTTAAAAACAGTGGAAAACATCCTCCACAAACAGAAATACTTCTTTCAAAAGACTGTTAATTCTCTTTTTCAAGCCAAATCCTACTATCAAATCTTACTGTACTTACGCTGCATTCTGAAAATTAAACTGAGCATCAATAATTTGCTGGTGAGAAAGAAGAGTAGGTGGTACATTTAGAGGAAGCTTATTGATGAAATTACTCTGTTGTTGATGCTTTGGAGGGAAGGGTGGATGACCCAAGTTGGAGGAATTTGGGAACATGCTCCTTTCTACTTGAAGTGAACATGTATCCTTTTACCTACATTTAAAAAAACAAAACAACAACAAAGAAAAGAAATTAGGCAACAAGAAATACTAGTTACCTTTTAAACTCTTGGTTTAAAAATTCAAACAACCTAGAATATATTTCCAGAAATTGCTTTAAAGAATTGTGATCTTGGGCTAGTTTTATCTCCTTTCAGCACAAAACACTAAATAAAAATACTACATACTCTTAAGTTTCACAATTCCTACTTAGTTTATTTATGTTTAAAAGTGAATTTTTATTTGCTCCCCTCCATTTTAAGTTTAATTTTACGAAAATTATATGATTCAAGACATAAGAGTTTTCGCCTCAAGGAAAAGTAACATATTACAGTGGAATATGTTTCTTATTTCAAACATTCCACAATAAGGTTCCCAATATACAGAAAGAAACACATAAATACGTCACAAGAACATAAAGATGCAGCTGATTATGAATTACATGTAAAATTAATTTTTTTCATTATGTGACAGGCAAAGAAGCAATCAAATGATGACAGCAATTGGAAGGCAATCTATTCATGCTTTAAGAATATATATATAGTGTTATCTCATATTTGTCCTTACTGAATGGATTTGGTGATAGAAAAATGTAGGTTTACTATCTTTTAAATTTAAAATTGATTCTGGCACAACTGACTGCTGTTTGATCTTGTATCATTATATGCATTACACATTAGCAGAAGGCTTGGATGAAAAAGAAAATCTTTGCCTCTAAGATAGGTTAAACTGTGTATTGCATCCATTTTGCAAATCATCAGTGTTTTACCTTAAGCTCAACTTATATGTTGGAAACAATAACAGTGCAGGCTTTACATTGGAAAAACCGTTATCAGAAGATTTTTAAAACAAGTTATCAGTACTGTATATATCTCTTAACTGCAGTGAAAACCTGACATTATTTTCCAGTTTCTTCATTTGTTGTTTACTTCAGTCTTAAACAAGAACCCTGCAAACAAAGATGTGCTACTGACAAAAACAGTTGCACATGACTGATCTGAATACTCTGCATATGAATATTTATCCAATTAGTGCAATACAGGGATTCAAATACAAGAGGAAGACATTTTTTCAAACAACTTTTGACTTCTCAGACAGCTCGGACTGTCACTGCAGGCAGCATTAGCATGGAACACAGGCAAATAAATACCAAGGAGGTTATTTGCTCAGGTTTGACTTCATTCCTTACTTCCTGTGATGACAACCCACACCAGTGAAAACCCGGTACTACCTACATGGACAATGCTGTACTAGCCCCAAGAAAAAGCTGTCAAGATTAATGCTCTGGCAGCTCTTCTCTCCCCACCCCTCCCCGGGAGGGTGGGGGAGGGGAAATATTATGTATTAACGAAAGTTATTTTGGGCATGTTTACTTTCAATTCTGCTGAAAAAAACAAAACCGAATCGCATGACAAGAAAGTCACCTAACATTTACATTTAATCTGAATGATATTTATGTGCAGTCTAAACTTTTCCATTTCTAGCACAGACAGGCAACATAACACCTGTTAATGCACCTCATTTATCTCAAGCAGCATCACACACAGTATACAGAAGCATTTTATGGATCACCAGTAACAGAACTGTGCGTGAGAATTCAAGATTAAGTTGCAAAAGTAACGCATTCATTTTAGTCTTTGAAGTTGTAAATACCAGAGAGCAATGAAGGGGTCACCTTCCCAAAACCAAATAAAGGAGTGCAGCAACACTGCTGCCTCACAGAAGCTATAACGGCATTTACCGGGGCTTTCAGTAAAGATCACCTTGGCGGAAATCGCCAGGCTCTCCAAAAAGTTTCGTAATCGTTACAATTCAGGTACACTTGTCCCAGTGGGTACTTTTTCCAAATCAGCCTGTACTTTTGGGGGAAGCATACCAGTAAATGCCGGTACACTCCCCGTGTAGGCAAGACCAAGCGCAGAGGCCGCTCCCACGGCGACCGGAGCCCCGCCAGCCCCCCACCTCGGCGCCTGGCGGCCCAGCGGGAGGCGGCCGGAGCCACGCTTCGCCCCTCGGGCCCCGATCCGCACCCCCCCCGGCGGCCCTCCCCACAGCAAGAGGGGGCACCCCCGCACCCCATCGGGAGACTCACGCTGGGCCGGACCGGGGCGGGCGGGACGGGCCCGCAGGCGGCACGGAGCAGCCCTTCGGGCCGGAAGCAAACCGGGGCTCCTCCAGCTGAGCGCTGCCCTCTCACCCGGATGCAGAGACGCCGGCAGGAAGCGAGCGCTCCACCCGTCTCTTGCGCCCCTTCTTCCCCGCTGCGCCTCCCTCCCCCTAGCGGCACGGCTGTGGCGCCGGTGGCCCTTACCGGCGGCCGAGCGTCCGCCTCACCGGCAGGCTGGCGGCGAGCAGGCCTGGGGCCGGGGCAGCTGCCCGCCGAGGTGCTGGGGGTTTGGAGAGGCAGGGGCGGCGCTGTGCGGCGCTGTGCGCTGTGGGGCTGGGGGCGGGGCGGGGCAGCGGCCTGCGGGCGCCCCGTTGCTGCGCAGCTGTGTCAGGCTGGGAGGTGCCGGCTCGGCCCTGGCGCTGGGGCTGCTGCAGCGTCACGGCCCTGTAAAAGCGGAAACCGAAAGCCCGGCCTCACGGCATGTCTTTTCCCTGTCCCCAGCTGTCATGATTCGCAAGTGGCTTGTCTGACAAAGACCTGACAGCGTTTCTGCGCTGATGAAGGAATAAAAGGCAGAAGTTACAGCTCACAGTGCTCCACTGACAAGGGGGTCGTGGCTAAGGCCAAAAGATAGAAACGACAGTGAGGTTATTTTGCTTTCTAAAGTTATTGACTGATTGTAATTGAACTACCATTCAGAAGTGTGTCAAAAAGATAATACTTGAATAAATAAGTTAGGATTTAGCCACCAGAGATTGTCAGCGTGCTAGGATAAATCTGAAAGTCAAGAATGGGCTAAAATGCTTGCACACTGAAGGATCAAGAGTTCAGAAGATGTGAGCCATGTCAAGATTTGATTCCTTCATGTGGAGAAGAACAGTTACCATAAATGAACTGTTGGCATTGAGTAGGTACTGAAACAACAAGTTTGTGCACACGCAGATGCTGTTGAAGCTTCCATCTTTAAGAAGAAAGGGGTAAGTTGAGGGCTTGCCCAATGGAGAGCTTCTTTGCTTGAGGGCTTGCTCAGCTGAGAGCAGGCCACAGCTGGAGCTGTCATGGCTTAAGGCTCTGGCTCCTCATGGACAGACTTAATGGATAAGAAAGAGACAAAGTGCAGGGAGCTAGGTGAAGTGGGGCTGCAAATGGACTGGCAAAGGAAGGTTTGGGCTGCAAAAGGAGGCCTTCCCTCAGGACTTTTTAATCTTGGCCATGGCTTGGGATCCTTGTATAAGGGTCAGCCCAAGTCTGTGGTTAGCATTACATTTATGAGAGGCAAACCCTAGTGGCATATGTGGGGTGAAGCTGCACAGGTAGTGCCAAAGAAAAGTTTAGCCACAAAGAAATTTCCCATAATTTTTTATTTTGGTTGGGGTTTTTTTTGTTTGGTTGGGTTTTTTATATTTGAAGTCTTGAAGTAAGGCTCAGCACATGGCTTGGGTTAAGGCTAGGGTTTGAGTGCAGAGAGAGACAAAGCCTAGGGGTCTAGACGGAGCAGGACTGCAGAGAAGCTGCCAAGGGAAGGTTTGCGCTGCAGAAGGTGGGTTCTAGGCAATTTTAGGGTTAGAAGAGAGATGGTTCCTAGGGGTCCAGTTGTGGTGGGTTTGCTTAGGGGCTGCCTAGGGACAGTTTGGTCTGCAGAATTACCCTCCAAGACTTCAGTCAGGGCCATGTTTGGGTTTACCTGGGGTTAAGGCCCTGGGCATATTTAGGGTGAGGAGAGGACAGTTTCTGGCAGTCTAGCTGGAGTGGGGCTGCTGAGGGAAGGTCTGGGCTGCAGAAGGAATTCTCAGGGGACTTTTTTATCTGGGCCATGTTTGGGGCTGTCTGGTGCTAAAGCTCTATGCACTTCTATCATTAAGGCTCGAAGAGACAGAAAGCCTAGGGATCTAGATGAAGTCGGGCTGCAGACAGGATGCCAAGGGAAGGTGTGGCCCAAGGGAAGGTTCTCTCCTGAGAACTTTTCATCTGTGCCATGGTTTGGGTTTTCTGGGCTTAAGGGGCTCCCTTGCCACTTTAAGGGTTAGGATTAGAAGACAGACAAAGCTGAAGGGTCCTGTTGCAGTGGGGCTGCAGAAGGGATACAAAGGGCAGGTTTGTGCATCACAGACAATTGTCCCCTGACAGCTTTTCCATCTTGGCTGTGGTCAGACCACCGTTAAGATTAGGACTCGGGTAAAGGATATGTTTTATAAATGTTACAAATATAAATGTTACAAAGTCCCGGTGTGAGTTGTTTGGGGGGGACTGTTAATAAGGATTTGAAATGGGAATTATTGGGATGAAGGAAGAGTTCCCCCCTGTGAAGGAATTCAGTCCTAAGACAGCTTAAGCAGAGGATGAATAGCATAATAGAACTTTAGTTTCATGAGATTTCTACCAGTGCTCAGTTATGCAGGACTTTGATTTTCATCTGGAACCCAGCTGTCTTTATATGCTATTTGTTTGGAATTAAAACTTAACTTTCCATTTTCTGCTCATGGCAGGAACTTCATGTCTTAACTGTTAAAGTCAGTGATGTGAGTCCTGATAGCTGGCGTTCCCTCCCTATTTGGCCCATTCAAGCGGTGTTCTCCAGACCCTTTGACCACTCTTCTCAGCATAATCTATCCATTAACCAATGTCATTCTTTGAGGTTTCTCACATTTCCCATGGAGCCTACAATAAATATAACCTAATACAATCAATATGCCTGGTAGCAGGCAGTGTTTACAGCAGTGTATTAAGCATCAACATTTTTTGTATGGAGAAAAGGAAAAAAAGACTTAGCAATGCATTTACCCGATTTTTTCCTCGTCTTCTTTTCCTCTGCTCCTTGGCACAGGGCACCTTGATACTTTGCATTTGCCTTAATCTCGGTACTAAATCTAACCATTTTTTTGGCACTGACTGTTCACTATTATGGATTTTTCCCCATGTCTTACCTACATCCACATGTCAAAATAGCTACACATTTCAGTGAGGCACCTGAAATAACCTGAAGTTTTAGAAATCGCCAACAGCCTTCTGAGACAAATCTATGTGCTTTGACATGCTGACAGCTGTTCTATTTTTTTTCAACATGTGCCTTCTTACTTCCTGACCCTGACTGTGGTCTTGGAAAATTAACAAGTTAGATTCTGTTCTGTCAGAAAAGTCCTACAAAGCCTTACTTCCAGTTTTAGTCATTCAAGCAAAGAATCACACCACTGGTCAAGAGACACTCAACTGAAAAACTGCAATAAGGAATTTGAGAACTAGCACTAGAGATTCCACCAGATCCCCCAAAATAGAATGGGATTAGGACTGGTCTTGTGTTACTGCCTCCAAAAAGAAATATTGCTTTAGAATAAAAATGGTATATTTATTGTAACAGAACAGTTTGTAAAACTAATTTATTGGAACTACAACAAAGAAACTGAATGACCACTGAAAGAAATCTATGATCTATAATAGAAGCAGAGGCTGAATTCAGCCTCAAAACTATAAACAATATTTAGTTCTGATTGATAGAAAAGAGTGTGGTTTCCAGAAGTCATTAGCTAAGAGGTCCCTTGACAAACCAGCTGCAATCTCTCTCATAGAATGGAAACAATTTTGCAACATTAAAGTTCCCGTTTGGTGCCATTTGCAATTTTCTGAAACTTTTAGGCCTGAAGTGCTCCAGGTATAGTTCCTGTCTGAAGGTAAATAGCACTGGAAAGTTTGGTCAAAGTAGCTCATCGTTCAATAGTTCAAGGAGAAAAAATGAAGGAAAACCCCCTATTACTCTACGGAAACCTTTGTCTAATTTTTAAAAGCCTATAGTCTCTTTTCTCTATCTCTTGGCACCAGAGAAGGCCTATGGGTACTGAGACAGGTGTATGTTTAGAATGTGCTTTACCATAGCAAACAGCCTTATGAAAGAGCATTTGATACTACTGCTTTTAAAAGTGTTACCTGATTAAGAGTGATTAAAACCACGTACTCATGCTTTCCCTACTGGGAAATAACTTGAAACATGTTTCAGTTTCAAAACCAGCTGTAATACATGATCGTTTATGATGTTATTTGTCTACAGGACCACATCTGAAATAATGAAACTTGTATCATTACAGAGCTTCATTTTAAGTATTTTGTACTCAGCCCAAACATGGCAAGTATACTAAAATAAGAAACATAACTGAAATAAATGGAGCTATAGCAAGTATTAATATGGTGCAGGATCCACAGTGAAGACTGCAGCTTTTTAATCATGATACCCATATGATATGCTTTGCAGTTTGTTTAGAAATCAGGATATTCTGGGATTGAAGCCAAACCAGACACTTAGGTCTAAAATAAATTTTATGTACCAGGCAAAAAGCATATTTCCTTAGGAAAACAATACAAGATTTTAATAATACAAAGAACTTAAATTGGATGTACATTAAGAAACAGTATTAAAAAGGCACAAATCAATTGCTGAAGGTTGGCAGGTGTCTATGTAAATATCCACCACATTAAAAGCAAGATTCAAAAGTTTAGCATGTAAATACTGAAGAAAAAATTAATAATGTTCTTAATTAAACAAATGCAGTATTTTTTTTCTGAATGGGCAGCATCCTAGTTCTGATGTTCAGCATTCAGCCAGGTTCAATGATGTTCATGTACACCTTTATATGCTTTCTTTGGTGCTTTTTAAGTGACAGATCAGTTGATATATTTATTAAGTACAATATGCTAATTTTTATATATGTGTATGCATATCACCTAATATACAGTACAGTATTTATGAAATGTAATCAGTGTATTGTAGGCATAGATATGAAAATGTTAAGTAACTATACAAATATGTATGTTGTATCTATGAATTCCAACTTAAAATTATAAAATACAGATTTTATAAATCTACTGTGCTGATTTATTGCAAAATATATATTTACAGTTTTCTTTATTTGGGATGATCTAAAAACATGTCTACATATGAATGATACCTGTATCTTTTTCAGTTGAGTTGTTTGTACTAGGCCATTTTAGATTACTGTTGAAAATACACTATTTGTTTCTCATAAGAATTAAGGCTGTTACGATAAATGGTTAATCCTATGCACTGGTTAGACTAATGAGTATATTTGCTAGTAATTTCATTACTTCAGTGCTTTGGTTTTGTAAATTTTGTAATTAAACTCCTTTAAATACATTTTTAAAGGAAGGTCTAAGTCCTGGATTTTCCTAAATTTTGATATTTTGTTTTGTGTGTCTAAAGACAAGTTTTAAAATAAACAGGGTCATGAATTTTGATTGAAAACAGTGGATGATGCCAATTAATGTTGCACTACTCTACAAAAATTATTTTTTCACTTAGTTTTGTTTTAATCCGTTGTACTCTTGGGAGGATATTCACATTCCCTAAGTCCTAAACTAATCAGTAAAGTTTTTGAAGGGTTTGCCCGATATGTCAGTTCCTGAGAGTTAGGTATTTAAGAAGGAATTTGATTACTGTTACAAAGGTCTAGTAGATATTTCACTGCGGCCTGGTTTTTCTCAGTGGCTGAGAAAAATCAATTTAGGGTTAATGGATCTGGAGGCAATATGTACTCATTAACTTAACTTTGTGCATATATTAACATCCTTAAACTGGGGGACAGACAGATGCAAACTTTTTTCTCTCTTGAACTAGGCATTTTATAGAGACTGTATTACCTCTAGTTTATTCTTGACTTTACTAGATTAAGCATGGACTTAGAAGTTAAGAGGTCTCAACGAGCATACTGAGATTTGAACAAGTTGGGAAGGTCCTACTATGAATTAATAAATAAAATATAACTTGCTACCTGCTGTCTTTTTTCCTAACATTTCTCATGTGCTCTGCCAAAGGTTGAGTAGAGTGCAAGAGCAAGCTGTTAGTGGTCAACTTAAATTCTGTTGTATTACATTTCTTCAATGCTTTCTTCAGATTTTTATGTCTGGTTTTGATTGCTTACTTGTTTGTGGAAAATGCATCTGAATGCCCAGTTTATTTGATTCAGGAGTTTTCCTGTGTTTAAGAACTAAATTTTGTCAGTTGCATGTAAATTATGACAGTATTTTATGGAAAAAAACTTTATGCAGTGACTTTTCTGGCAAAGATGTGTGCATATCAACTAAGAAATTCCTCAATCATATCCCCCCAGAGCAGATTATTAAAGATATTACTATTTGTGGTATTACAAGGCTCCTTACACAAAAGCTGTTGGAAAGTTTGCCAAATCGCAAATACATTTGGCAAAATGAGGAACATTTTCATGTACCATAAAAACCTTGAAATAAAATGTGTTTAAGAGTTTTTACTCAAGAAATCAGAACATTTTTGTTAACAACTTTAAAGATTACCTTGAATGTTACAATATGTGTAAATGTGTTTTCTTCAGGGCTTTTCTACGAAGCCTTACAATAGGAATAACTAAAAACATACTTCTTACTTAGCATTTAAATAAAGCAGCCTATAAAGAGTTGGACCTATGTACTTTGGCTCTGAAAACCCAGGTCCCTCTCTCTCAAGTTGCTAGCATCTATGTTACTAGTAAGCTATAAAAGCAACTTTCATTTTAAAGGGCAGGCAGCCAAGCAAGGACACGTATCTGTCTGCCCATACACTCTTCCTGAAGTCCGTTAACAGAAGCCTAATCAAAAGTTATAGGTTCAAAATTAGAACCATTCTGTCTAATACAGCAGTAATCCACAGCATTGCTTTTATTCACAACCAGCATTTTTCGAGGTGCAGTTGGTATATATTCTTTAATGAGTTGTAATTCAAATAAACTAATTTTCTTTCCATTTTACATTTGCACACGTGTTCCTTCTTGCCCCCAGTTTTAATCTGGCATTTTTCAGGCCAGATAGTTTTTCAGCCATTGTCATAGAGGAAATGAAACGGCTCCAAAGGGAAGCTGCCAGCACCTTATCTATGAAGAGGCTACCACATATCCATAATACATTACACCAACTTCAGGCAAGTTCAGTCTTTGTTGTGAGCTATGTATTACTAAAGTTTCTTCTGAATAATTTATAATGTTGCTGTGCAGACTGGGTTAGTATTAGGAGCCCTAGAAATGTCAAATTTCAAAATAATCCTTCTATTGGTAAAAATATTCAGTGTGAAAGACGACTATATTAAAGCAACACTGAAGCTGAGCTTTTGAAATCACAAAAGACCGGAAATGCAGACTTAAGGCTGCCATGGAAACCTTAACTCTACACCTTTAGTTAGGTAGAATGCTATGGTTTTAATTACTTCCTCTTTATACAACTCTGTATAGGTGTCCTTTTATTATGTGAATTCTAATTATATTGAATACTATTTGAAATACATATTAATTGCACTGGCTACTCAGCAAACATCAGAAATCAGGCGTTAGCTGTGGCTGATGGTGTCTTGGACTCTAATATTAAGGTGACTGTATGATGTGTATCTATAAAAGAATATTATGGCTAACTTACTGGCCAAAGTATTAAAAAGTGCTTTTTCTGACTTAGAATTGCACAGGATGGCCATCACATTACAGAGTATTATCACACGAAGAGCAAAATATTAGAAAGCACAGGCAATTTACAGGAGGTAAACTGAAAATGGTACTTCATGGAAGTTAACCAGGATCATGGTACGCTTCTTCAGCAAAGTGTGAAAATACAGCATTAGTGCATTGCAAATGTGCATTGTTCCCTCCAGTACTTCGTCTTGTATGTCACAGGACATAGCTCTTGCTTCTCCTCCAGTTTCCTTCCCAACAGCTTGGTGAGCAGTATGAAGCCTTTGCAAAGTTTGTGTTAGGCTACAAACCTGAAAATTCTCCAGCCCAATTTAGAATTCCTTTATGTGCCTGCTAAAGGGGCTGATTTATAGAAAGTTTTGTTTTCTTTTAATTAGCTATTGGTTCGATGATATGCAAGGAACATTGTTGACATGTTGAACATGGAACTTCAAGCCAAGATACCTGGCAGCCAGCTAACATCTTTAGTATGGTGTCTTGAAAGGTGTCGCAAATTATATGGTACATTGCTCAGAAAAAGTCCTCTGTCCATGACAGCAATTCATATATGTCTGGGAGAATGTTTCAGGAGAGGGCACACTTGCAACTAAAATTTCTAGTATGTTCATCAAAGTTTGGAAGATTATAATCAAAATAGTATATGTAAAAGGATGCACTGCAAGAAAGCTGTTAAAATGAGCGTCATTAATTTTTGTTTCTCAAACTGCTGGTAGCACTTTTGGCAGCACTGTTTGGGTAATAGTAAATCTATTTCTAGAATGTATAAATATTAAAACAGGTGAGCATGATGTTTAGGTAAAGTAAAATCTTTAAATCTACAGTCTCCATTGCCAACGACTTCCTAGAAAGCCACAAAACATGTGTAAAATGTGAGATCATCTTGCTTTCTCCTGACAGCCGGGGTGGCTGCCCCTGCAAGGCCTCTGCCAGCAGGCTCCCCAGGAGGACCCGACGGCCATGTTGAGGCAGGCCACGAGTCGGCCCATGGCACTGTCGCACTGGTCACCTGCTGACAGCAGCGACTCAGGGCTTAGCCTTGCCCCCCAGTCCTCTTTTAGAACGCTAAATTTTCTGGCTTGGGCCATCATGATGACTTTTAACCCCGAGAGTGGCAGGGGCGGGCTGCAGGGCAGCCTCTGTGAGGAGAGGCTGGGGCTGCCCCGTGCGGGACACGGCCGGCTCCAGCCGGCTCCAGCCGGTTCCAAGGGACCCGCCCCGGGGAACGGCTGAGCCAATCAGAGCAGCCGGTGGCGCCGGCCTGCGGAGGAGGTGAGGGAGGCTGCCCCCTCGGAGAGTGCGTGTGTGGTGGGGCAGGGGCGGCAGGCGGTGCCCTCAGGAGCACAGCTCATTCAGCTGGAGAACAGCAAGAACCACAACAGTGTCACCGTGAGGGCACCTATCAAAAGTTTTAGATTTCCTGCTGGGACAAGTACAAGGGTATACATTGTGTTAATATGCTGGTTCTGAAAATCAGATTTGGCCTTCCAGCTCGGATTTTTTATTCACTTAATTTCTCAAAGCGTGAGTTGTGTTCTTCATGGTACTTACTCCCCATACGGCAAAAACATAGATTAACACAAGAAGGCTTCCTAAGGTCTATATAGTTCCTATGAAGTAAGTGAATCTGCTGTCAAAATTTAACAGGCTAACTGCAGTAGCAAGCAGGATGGGAAGGGGAGGGGTTCATCCCTATGGCATCTCTCAGGGTACTGCGGCCTGTTTTAACTTTCAGACTACATGTACTGGTCAGCTGATGTGTAACGGGAGTGTCTACATTGATACGGCTAAGATTAATCTAAGCAGCACCCGACGAGATTTCAGGCTGAACGGTCAATACTTAGTAAAGGTGGTTCAGCCTGCTCTGTCCTGGTGGTTTGCACTGATTTTGTGCACTTCTGACTGCAATGATAGTGGACAAACAAGGGGCCTAAATGTCAGGCTGTATGCAGGCCCCGGAAGAGGCATGCCTCTGCCTTTGAGGCTACATCTGGTCACCAGCAGTGTTCCTCAGGGCTCCATTCTAGAGCCTGGGGCTGGTTCTGTTCAATATATTTATCAACGATCTGGATGGAGTTGAATGCACCATTAGCAAGTTTGCTGATGATACCAAGCTAGGAGGTGCTGTTGACTCTCTGCAGGGACAAGAGACCTTGAAGAGGGATCTAGATAGACTGGAGCATTGGGCAATGATTAACAGGATAAAATCTAACAAGTCCAAATGCCAGATCCTGCACCTAGGACGGAGTAATGCCAGGCACAAGTATAAACTGGGAGAGGAGTGGCTGGAGAGCCACCCTGCAGAGAGGGATCTGGGGGTGCTGGTTGACAGCAGGCTCAATGTGAGCCAGCAGTGTGCCCTGGCAGCCCAGAGGGCAAACCACATCCTGGGGTGCATCAGACACAGCATGACCAGCTGGTCAAAAGAGGTGACTATCCCGCTGTATTCGGTGTTGGTGCAGCCTCACCTGGAGTACTGTGTGCAGTTCTGGGCCCCACCATTTAAGAAGGATCTGAAAGTCATTGAGTGTGTCCAGAGGAGGGCAACAAAGCCGGTGAAAGGGCTGGAAGACATGTCCTGTGAGGAGCGGCTGAGGACTTTGGGCTTGTCTAGTTTGGAGAAAGGGAGGCTGAGGGGCAACCTCATTGTTCTCCACAGTGTCCTGAGGAGAGGGAGTGGACAGGGAGGTGCTGATCTGTTCTTCCTGGGATCCAGTGACAGGATGCGTGGGAATGGTTCAAAGCTGCACCAGGGGAGGTTTAGACTGGACATTAGGAAGCATTTCTTTACTGAGAGGGTGGTCAAACACTGTAACAGGCTTCCTAGCGAGGTGGTTGATGCCCTAAGCCTGTCAGTGTTTAAGAGGCATTTAGACAATGCCCTTAATAATATGCTTTAACTTGTGGTCAGCCCTGAAGGCATGAGGCAGTTGGACTAGATGATCATTGTAGGTCCTTTCCAACGGAAATAGTCTAGTCTATTCTGCTCTAATTGCGGGACACTGTGCAGTCTCTGAGCAGCAATGTCCTGTCCTGTCCTGCTAAGAGGCCACAACCAAAGGCAGGGGAGGTTGAACGGGACAGCACTGAAGGCTGCATTTACTGCCCTACCCAACCCATGAGCTATGAGTCTGACCAACAAAGACGAGGCAGAGTAGATGAAAGGGCAGGATGAGGTATTTGGCCCCATTAGGAGAAGAGGGGAGATGGATTTTTCTTTGGGCTGTTTGAAAGCTATGTGAGGGTGGCAGTGTCTTGGCAGCTGGTGGGGCAAGACAGCAGGCACTGACATGGGACTGTTACAGAGCTTGTTAAGGTCATTAAATGAACAGGATGGAGAGTGTAAAAGTACACTGAAAACACAAAGGGAATCATAAAACACAGAACAAAATGGGAACAGAGATGGAGCAGAAAGGTAACATCCCAGTCTGATTTCTCTTATTTCACTGATTTGTAAGAAGGAAAGCCTCAACCCCTTTACATAAATCTCAGACATAGAAAAAACTATGCCAGACTATGCCAACAGAATTCAAATATAAAGCCAAGCATTCAGGGTTAAGAAATGACAGGAATGAGGTTGCTTGTATAAGTTTAATTCAGCTGCTTTGTGTGTGCATTATGTTCACTTCATGTATCCTTCAGTCTGCTGAAACAGAAATCCTATTAACAATCCTAATGGCTAGTATTCCCAAAATCTCGAGTCTTCCAGAAGATGGTGAGCACTCTGGCCAACTTTAAAGTCGTCTCTCAGCTAGAATTACTCCATCCTCTCATTTCGTTTCGTTTCGTTTCATTTCATTTCATTTCATTTCATTTCATTTCATTTCATTTCATTTCATTTCGTTTCGTTTCATTTCTTTTCCTCTTCCACTTAAAACCTACTTCTGTGACTCTTCTTAGAGCCTTTCAAGTACAAGCCTTTTGTTCTGGGCAGGCAGAGACTAAGTTTCCACCAGGAAACGCGTACATTCCACGCAATGCCATACACAAGGCTTCTTGGAGGGAGGTTTTCCTTCAGCTGCAGATCGTCTTCCAAGTGGATTGAGCCGTCTTATTTATTGAATGAGGTAGGAATTCTGTGCAAAAAATAGCTACAGTCATGTAGTTCCTTTATCATAATGTACATATACACAAGGAAATTACAAAGGTTGCCTGTACATCCTCATTTGTGGAATTTCTAACCTTTGAGAGCCTAATGATACAACCTTTCAGTGCGATCCCAGAATGTCCTTCAAAGATCTGAACCATGAAAGACAAATCCCACCCTGTGGCCTCATATGGTCCACATGGGCCACGGGGAGGATGGAGTCATGTTGTTACTTGACTATTCAGAATAACTAGTACGATTTACAGCTTACCACTATTACACAGGCAGCACTGGACCGGGGAGAAATACTGATGGTACTTGTGGGTTTTACCGCTGTGTTCTGACAGCAGAGGAATGACATGCTGGGTCCTTTACCTGCACCCGGAGAAAACGCCTGCCCTGCTGAGCAGACTGCCCATCCAGTTTCACCCATGCAATCATAAATCAGGGTTTAAATGTGTTGATAAACTAAAACATTCTGAGGGGGAGAAATATCAATTGCTATTTGACATTGAATGAATGATCACAGCCCTCACTAAAATCAATTATAAGGAAAAAGGAATTAAAAATTAGATTTTAACAAACAGTACTTTGAAGGAGGAGAAGCACTTTGGAGTAAAACTCTGAGATCTTAAAAGCCACACACCTTAGTCAATCTAGTATAGAACTCTGTTAAGTACCACTGACTGCTCTGTGTCAATACAAACTTCTGCAAAATCATAACCTACAAATAATTACTAATGTATTAGTGATTGATTTTATGAAAGGTTGGAAAATAAGTGCTGGACATAAAAAGGAATATTCAAATTATTTTCTTGGTTTTGGCTTCTCTATTTTACAGAAAGATTTGATACTTCCTTAGTGTAACTATTGCAGATGATGGGAAATTACAAGGTAAAAGGATGGCTGTAAGTGGTCAGGCTTGCATGCTGTCACTTCTTCTTCCATTTTTGAAACAGAATAGGGGTAGGTGGACTGCTGCTCAGTTCTAGTGTGTTGTCTGGTATGCTCTTAATCTGTACTGTTCAGTGGCTTAACAAAGAATTGCACCAGGACTTCTGCTGAGACAAGTTGATGATTTCATTCATTTGAATTTCATTGATACAATTTCTGTTTCAACAACTGATGCCATTGCAAGCTGGACTGTATTGACAGCCGAGATTTCAGATACAGGAATTTCATCTAGATCTTTTCTTAATAACTCAGAAAACTGGACAGACAGATTTTAATGGCCAGACAACTTAGGCCTGTATAAATCTTTCCAAGTCATCTGTAAAGAAAATCTGCTAATAATGAACAATTCAAAAATGGCTGAAAAAGCAGATCCAGTTATTCATACTTTGGTTCTAGCTATCAAGTTACAGGTTCAGAGAAAGCCTCATCTCTTGAAAATTCTTTTTAATGTGATAAAATCACAAATTTAAGACCAGATCTGAGCAAACTCCCCAGAGCTCTTGAGTCAGTAAGGCAGTGCACAGATACAAGCTGACATAAGGACCATCCAAGAAGTGGCTGACTGGCGTCTGGTTCAGGAGCCCTTCAGGTTGGCCAGGTGCCTGACATTCAGCATGTGAGCAGAACAAGGGAGAAGACTGCTATTATCTGTAGTCACAAGAGTTCAAGTACAAGGGAACCTCCATGTGATGTATCAGTGAAGACAGTCCTTCTCTAGGTTAATTTATTAGAAAGGGAAGGACAGAAAGCTGATATCTGACCTCAGGCTACAAAATTGACTTTAATTGTGTTTTGCATTTCAACTGTCGTAGTGATTAACATGGAGTCATGAGAAAAAAATCACAACCAGAGAAAGCACCTGGGCAAACTGTAAAATGGGGTTTTCAGGGCATTAGTTAAGCACTGACAATATTTGAATCCCAGTATTCCTAAGCAGCGTAGATTACTTGTAGTAGAATCTGAAGGCAGCATGAAGAAAATACCAGCTAGAAACAAATACTTGCTAGTTTTCACTATTCCCTGCTGAGAGCTTGCTATGTATCAGTAGAGAGAAAAGCTCAAAAGTGCTAGAGGTGCTAGAGAGGATTTTATTAAAAGATGGTTCTTGTTTTCACTTTTCTTTCTAGCAAACTTTGGGTTACAAGTCAACCTCTCCCCACAGGGATATGGTTTCTTCACAGTATCTGCGTAGTCTCCCTTATGGAGCACTACAGCTGTATTCCTTCAGGGGACCAAATGCACTCTTCTGTGCCCAGTCCTGTCCCAGCAGAGATCCTGTTAGAATACACTATTGCTCCCTCCCTGTCTGCACACCCAGGTTTCCTAAAGAAAAACAGAGAACCGGCGGGAAAGAGGGAAATGTTGCTTCCCAACGACAGGTATCTGGGCTGTGGCCAGGGAACATGTCCACTTCCTAGTGAGATCTAGGAAGTTCTCTCCAATCCCCGAGTTTAGGTATATCCAATGGCCATCTGAAGCACCTCCATGGAGCCTCTGAAAGAAATCTATTTCAGAAAGATGAATTTCCCCATACCACCTCTGCAGTGAATGTATGTTTCTGTAGAGCAGAAGCCTAGCTGAGCTCCATGTTACGAACTTCATCCATAGCAAGGTTACCTTTTGTGCATCAGCATGAGTGAGAATCTAGAGAAATAAACTTCCCTGAGTTTATGTAAACTTACAGAAACACTCAAAAAAACTAACAACAGCGAACTAACCTATACTTATGTTACCTTGCCAGACTTTAGAAAGTATCCAAAAATTTTTATTATGGCAAATGCCATAGAGCCCTACACTAACCTTTGCCTGTTTTGCTCTTACATTTAATCAGATATCCCTGAGATGGTGTCTTAAGCTAATAATAAAACAGGCCCTTCAAAATATTCTGTGTAAGTGCACCTAAGCTGTTGCACTTCTACTGGTCTATTCAATGTAACTAAACAAGATCAAGACAGTGAATGCAAATCCTTTAATGTACTGCATTTTGTGCAGATAATACACCACTCTACTGGTGGTTATGTGCATACTTCTCTTTCTGAGTCTATACCTGCAATTTTTCACAATCAGTGCAAAGGATGAACTAAAATAAAACATTTGCTCTGTATACCTTTTGACACCAATTTTCTTGTACCCACAATAGATGTTTCTTTGTGGTGAGATTAAATGATCTAAACTTCGACACAATCCAGATGGTGTATTGTACTAATAAAATTAGAGAAAAACAACAAAAATAATATAAGCAATGCATGCATCAGCCAGGAAACACATTTAAAGAGAAGTAGTGTGGCTGACTTGACAGGCCATTAGTCTGGGCCTCAGAACACAAGGGCCATATTAGTAGACCTGCTGGTTTCTGATGACCTTGGACAGGGTTATTCATTCTGTGATTTTTTTCCCTCGACTATCTGTTACATGGGTTAGTGATACTTAGTATAAACATCTGAAATTTATTAACTTCCGACCTAAGAGCCACATCTAAGAAATATTATTAGAAAATGTAACTGAATTATGTCATGATTTGTATTTGGAAGCAAATATGCTATTTCTGCTTTCTTCTTAGTTTCCATGGGACATTAGTAAGGATTACAAAACACATCAAGTTTTATCTTTTATTTCTTTTTTTATGTAATCCACTATATGCTGACTGACATCTTGAAGCTGTGATTTTTTTTGGCTTTTAACTTCTCTTCTCCTGCCTAATGAATACTAGAAAAAACATGTATTTTTCCTTCCCAAAAGAAACTGTTGCACCTCTGTGCTTCCATAATAACCCACTTATTGAACACCTAGCCCACTTGAGTCAGGAGCAAAATTTCCGTTTAACAGGCTAGTATTCTCCTTAAGACTTTATTGCTCTGGAGGGAGCTGAAAGATAAAAAGTTGTCAAAGCCTTTGAGTACTCAGAAAACTATGGAATATGTTTAAATATAAAATGAATTGAATCAGCTTTCTGTTATAAAGTTATACCAATTTTTGTATGAAAAAAAATCCAAGCTTGTTGATAAATGGCTTAGTTATTTTAAAATTTAGTTTGAAGAATTTTGTTACCTCAGCATGGTTTTTCTCTTCTAGGACACTGTCCCTCATACTGTCACTTCAGGCCGTAAGAAACAGCCGTAGTGGAAGAAAGTATAAATACAGTCCAATTCACATGACTAAAAACTGTGCTTATAATCTTAATCATCTCCTGCTGAAAGGCTTGAGGGTGGTGGGGAAAATGGAACTGGAAGAGGAGAAAAATATTTTAAGTAATAACTTCAAGGTGAGGAACAATTACAACTAACTGCAAAACTGGTAATCTCCTCCCGCATTGTAGTGCTGGAGTTATTTTTTGGCCCTCCTGCTGAGTACTGAAGGATGTGTCAGAGGTTCTTTTTCTGTCCTTCCCTGCTCCTTCCTATCAGCCAATGCTAGGATGCTTACAACTTACTTTGTAATTTGTCCATGAGCTGCTTTTTCCATTGCCACACACTGTATAACCAGCTGAGCAGATATGCAGATACATATAGTTTCTTTCTTTAACTCTTTTGATAGAGGACAGTGGAGGTTGCTCTTTTCTTTTCTATATGGAACTGGCAGCCTATCCTTTTTTCCTGTCATAAGCAGGAAAAAAGATGCCTCTAACTCTTTGCCAAGTTCAAACCCTTTTCTTTCTCCAAGGACAAATAATTTGAAAAGGACTACCTGAAGTTTTCGTAATTATTAAGATGCTTTTTTACTCATATATAGCATCTAATGCAGCAGTACTCCAACTTTAAAAGCCTCCTTTACTGTAAGAATGTTCACCCACCCCTCTGGCATTTATACCTCTGCTCCCTCTTCTGCCCTTGCCCATGGCTTTTTCTCTTGCCATGTAGATAAGTATCTCTGTTCTCTGGTCTGCTTTCTAACATGGTGGCATGCACTTCAATGATCTTTTAATGTAACTCCATCAACTTTTCTCACCCCAACATCCTCAAAACAACAATACACTCATACAGAAAACTTTCAGTAACGTCTATCCTGACTCTATTCAGTTCAAAATCCACACTACCCACCTCAGTTTCCAACAGATCATCAGCTTCTTGTACTCCTAGTAACACTTTCCTTGCACCCACTAAAATCCTATGTATTCCAGCTATCAGGCCTCCTTCCCTCTACTCTCAACCTCTTCCCCTGCTCACAGTATCAAGTTACTCCAAACGAATTAGTGTTTCATCTCTTTTCCTTTGTATCAGAATGAATTTTTCAGATGTCTCTACTGCATCATACTTAAAAATCACGGCTTCACTAATTTATTATTTCCTTTCCATCCAGGCTACCTTTGGTTACCTACACGTGGCTGGAATGAACTTTCTGCTATCAGCAAATGCTAGTCACACAAGATAAGAAAGGGAGAAAAAGCTAAGAAACTTCAAATGATGTCTGTAGAGTCAACATGAGGACTGAGAAGACCATCACCTCAGAGTTTCTGCCATGCTAAGCAGGAGTTGGAGGCCAGTAACTAGCAGAGTACCCTGGGATCAGTACTGGGTCCAATATTTTTCAACATCTCAGTTAACTACCTGGATGATGGGGCAGAGTGTACCCTCAGCAAGTTTGCTGATGGCACAAAACTGGGAGTGGCTGGTACGCCCAGAGGGTCACACTGCCGTCCAAAGGAACCTCAACAGGCTGGAAAAATGGACTGAAAGGAACATCATCAAGTTCAACTAATGGAACTGAAAAATCCTGCACCTGGGGAGGAGCAAGCCTATGCTGGGGGTTGACGAACTGGAAAGCAGCTTTGCAGAAAAGGATCTGGGGTCATGATGGACACCAAATGGAAAATGAATCAGCAATGTGCCTTGGTGGCCAAGAAGGCAAACAGTCTCCTGGGCTGCATTAGAAGGAGTGTTGCCAGATGGTCAAGAGAGGAGAGAGCTGGGACTGCTCAGCTTGAAGAAGGCTCAGGAAGGATCCCATCAAGCTGTACAAATGTCTGGAGGGAGACTGTAAAGAAGACGGAGCCAGGCTCTTTCCACTGCTGCTCAGTGACAAGAGGCAATGGGCACAGATGGAAACATAGGAGGTTCCTCCTGAATATCAGGAAACACTTTGTTTTCTCTGAGGGTGACAGGGCAATTGCATAGGTTGCCCAGAGAGCTGGTGGAGTCTCTATCCCTGGAGATCTTCAGAAGCCACCTGGTCATGGTCCTGGGCAACCAGCTGGAAGTGGCCCTGCTTGAGCAGGGGGTTTGGACAAGTTGACCTCCAGAGGTCCCTTCCAAGCTCTGGGGCTCTCCCATGGCAGACAAGGGGTGAGTCCTTCTTCCCTGACAGCCCTTGGAGAAGTGCAGTCAGGGTGCTCCCTTGAGACGAGGGAGGTCACCAGGGTTCCCCACCTGCCCATTGCCAAGTTGGCAGGCAGCCCCAGAGAACCCTGGGATGTCACTGGGGGGCATCTGAGATGACCCCAGCCTCACTGCTTTTCAGCAGCTGCAGGCTCTGTCACGACGCCTTTGTTCCAGGCCTCCTGGCAGTGCACATGCACAGCGTGCAAGCTTCATCAGGACTGTGGACCTCTACTTGGAGTGCTGCCTTTGTGCAGAGCCTTGGCTGGCAGGGGTGCTGTGGGTCCCACACGATGGCTCTCCCAGGGCTGTGGGCTTGAGGAGGCTGCAGGGGCCCTTGGCATCACTGAAGGCTCTCAGCCAGTTCCTCCATCTTCTCTGACCACCTCCTGCAGGTACCCTGTGCTAGCTCAGGTCGTGCCGGTTGTCTGGGAGGAGAATGCGGAGGGGGGTGTGTGGTCAGTGTGCTTGGAGGGAGCCGAGGGGGCCAGGCACATGTGGAGGGCAGCCCGTGGTGCTGGCTGGCCACTTTCCAGCCTACGAGGAGACCCTTTGGGGGGCCCTTACCTCCCCTTCCTCTCCACTTTTTGAGGCTTTCTTTGCTATTCCATTCCTGGTGCCAGAAAAGCTCTGGCAATTTGCATGTCTTTTGACAGGACACAGTGTCAGGCACCAAGGAGGCTCTGCAGGGCAGCAGCTCTGCCACACTGGCTGGCACGAGCCAGCTGCAGCAGGTAGGGCAGCAGGAGGCAGCAGCAGATGGCCTGTGCCCCATCTGCCTGGATGACATGGACAGCACAGCCTATGTCGATTTCTGCTTCCATGCCTTCTGCTTTGGCTGCATCCAGCGGTGGGCTGCCATGAGAGCTGCATGCTCGCTCTGCAGGCAGCTTTTGACAGCGTCCTGCACCATGGTCAGGGCAGATGACAACTACCAGGAGTATGTGGTCAACTTGTTCGCCTACTGGCAGAGGAGTGTGGCCAGGGAGCCGGTGCGCAGCAGATCTCTGCAGCAGCGCTACCACCTGCACCCAAGGCCCAACAACACTGAGCCTGCAGTGGGCAGAAGTGGGCCTGTGGGGAGGGACCAAGGAGTGTGGGGGACACAGCTCCAAGGACCTCCAACACCTCCACCTAGCAGGCTGCAGGGGAGTGCCTGGCCAACCCAGTGGATGGACCCATCCTCCACTTGGACACACTGATGCTGAGAGTGCGGCTGATTGCCTTCATGGACATTCAATAAAGATCCAGAAGCTTTTCAGAGTATGTCGTTCAAAATCAAAGCACAAGCCACTGCAGGCAATGCTTTCCAGCAGGGTCTCAACGGTCTGGAAAAGCAAAAAGGGAGAATGTCTTGGCGTGTGCCATGAGCTTCTGTAATGTAAATGCTGCATCACAGTCCTTTTCACTCATGCTCTCCACACCTTCCCCTTCCAACCACCAGGGCAGGGCTGTCCAAGCCCCTTGGCCATCAGCCAGGCCACATGTCCTGAAGACCTGAGAAGTTGGGTGCCATGGACAGAGGCCATGCTGACAGCCCTGTCCCCACTGGGACCCCTGCCGGCACTTCCGCACCCCAACAGCTCCTGTCATCCTCCAGTCTCAGCCCTCTGAGCTGACAATTCTCTACAAGCAGCAGGGGTGTACAAGATGACCTCCAGAGGTCCCTTCCAAGCTCTGGGGCTCTCCCATGGCAGACAAGGGGTAAGTCCTTCTTCCCTGACAGCCCTTGGAGGAGCCCAGTCAGGGTGCTCCCTTGGCACCGGGGAGGTCACTGGGGTTCCCCACCTGCATTACTGGGCTGCCCACTGCTAGGCTGGCAGACAGCCCCAGAGAACCCTATGATGTCACTGGGGGGGCAACCTCACTGCTCTTCAGCAGCCACAGGCTCTGTCCTGGTGCCAGTCCAGGCCTCCTGGCAGTGCACATGCACAGCGTGCAAGCTCCATCAGGACCATGGACCTCTGCCTGGAGCGCTGCCTTTGTGCAGTGGCTTGGCTGGCAGGTGTGTTGCAGGTTGCATGGATGATGGCTGTCCCAGGCACCACTGAAGGCTCAGAGCCAGTTCCTTCACCTTCCCTGACCACCTCCTGCAGGTACCCTGTGCTAGCTCGAGTCGTGCTGGTTGTCTGGGGAGAGTGTGCAGGGGCAGGGGCAGCATCCCTCGGGAGAGCTGAAGGGGACCGGCAGGTGGGGAGGGCAGCCCTTGGGGCTGGCTGTCCCACGGGGCTGCTGTGCTGCCACTTTTCACCCTGCAAGGAGACCCTTTGGGAAACCCTTGCCTCCTCTCTCCCTCCGCATCCTGGGGCTTTCTTTGCTTTTCCATTCCCAGCACCAGGAAAGCTCAGGCACTTTGGACATCTCTCTTGGCAGGACATAGTGTTGGGTACTGAGGAGCCTCCCAAGCAAAGTGGCTCTACTGTGAAAGGAGCCATCAGCCAGCTGCAGCGGGCAGGGCAGTGGGAGGCAGTGGCAGATGACCTGTGCTCCATCCACCTGAGCAAGATCAACAATGCAGCCTACATCGACATCTGCTTCCACACCTTCTGCTTTGGCTGCATCCAGCAATGGGCTGCCATGAGACTTGCGTGCCTGCTCTGCAGGCAGCTTTTGACCGCGTCCTGTACATGGTGAGGGTGGATGACAACTACCAGGAGTACGTGGTCAGCTCATCCACCCACTGGGAGAGAAACGCAGTCAGGGAGTGGGTGCACAGCAGATCCCTGCAGCAGCACTACCACCTGCACCCAAGGCCCACCATCAATGATCCTGCAGCAGGGAGAAGGGGGCCTGCACAGAGGGACCAAGTGGCATGGGGGGATGCAGCTCCAAGGACCTCCAATGCCTCTGCCCAGCAGGCTGCAGGGGCAGATGGACCCGTCCTCCACTCTGACATGCTGGTGCTGAGAGCATGGCTGATTGCTTTGTGGAAATCGAACAAAGATCCAGAAGCTTTTCAGGGAATGGTTCTTTCAAAATCAAAGCACAAGCCATTGCAGAGAATGCTTTCCAGCCTCCTCACTTCCCCCTTTCCAACCACTGGTGCAGGGCTGTCCAAGCCCCTCGTCCATCAGCCAGGCCGCCTGTCCTGAGTCCTGAAGACCTGCAAAGTCAGATGCCATGGAGAGAGGCCATAATGACAGCCTTGTCCCTCCTGGGACCTCCTGCCAGTGCCTCCGCACCCAAATGGCCCTGTCATCCTCCAGTCTCAGCTCTCCGAGCCTTTCTTTGACACTTCTCTACAACAGCAGCCCAACACCTCCAGCCCCAAGTCCTGTGGCTGTGGCTGGGGAGCAGGAGGGAGTTGCTCTTCTCTTCTGGGAACCGGCTGCCTGCTTCCCAAAAGCCATTGCAGGGGAGTGAGGCCTGTCTGTTGATTTGCATGCCTTGGTTTGGTGTTGGTCAGGAAAGCAAAGCTCCAAACAAGCAAGCTGAGCGGTGCAGTTGATACGCTGGAGGGAAGGGATTCCATCCAGATGGACCCTGACAGGCTTGAGGAGTGGTGCCATGCAAACCTCATGAAGTTCTACAAAGCCAAGTGCAAGGTCCTGCACCTGGATCAGGGCAATCTCCAATAACAATACATACTGGTTGGTGAATGGATTGAGAGGAGCCCTGCAGAGCTCTCAGAGGATACTGGTGGCTAAAGAATTGGATGTGAGCCAGCCATGTGCACTTGCAGCTCAGAAAGCCAATCATATCCTGGGGTCCAGAAGAAGCATGGCCAGCAAGCAGGTCAAGGGAGGTGATTCTCCACCTCTGCTCTGCTCTCATGAGACCCAACCTGGAGCATGACATCTAGCTCTGGGGTCTTCAGTACAAGAAAGACATGGACCCGTTGGAGTGGGTCCAGAGGAGGGCCATAAAAATGATCAGAGGGCTGGAACACTCACCTCAGTCTCTCACTTTTCAGCCTGCCCCCAGAAACCCTGGCATGAGCCTTGCACATTTCCACAAGCCTCAGAACTTCATCCCGACTTTTGGGCACCCTCAAGAACATCTCCTTTAAGAGGAAAGGCTGAGAGAGCTAGGATTTCTTCCTGAGCCCCTTCATCTGGATCACAGAATCACACAATCACAGTATGCTTGGGGTTGGAAGGCACCTCTGGAGGTCACCTTGTCCATCCCTCGTGTTCAGGATCTTATCAATGTGTATAAATACCTGATGGGAGGGATTAAAGAAGACAGAGACAGCCTTTTCTCAGTGGTATTCAGTGACTAGACCAGAGGCAAGGGGCACAAACTGAAATACAGGAAATTCTATTTCCACATAGGAAGCAATGTTTTCACGGTGAGGGTTGTTGCACTATTCTGTGATTTCTGAAAATGTCTGGCAGCTGCTTATCCTTATCTGTATGCAAAGTTCACACACCAGAGGCAAAGTTCAAATTTGTGGAAAATATTTTAATCTTTGGTCATAATTATTCAATTTTCAATTATGTTGAAGATGCTAGCCTTCCTTTTAAGCCAAAATAGAAGGAAAAAGAGGGGGCATTAGTGCGCCTTAAGCATCTTTTTGCCCTCTCTGCCTGCTGACTGATCCTACATCCCACTTCCATTTCTATGACTTAAAGTCATAGTTTTTTTCTGTCACTGAGCAAAGTTTACCTATATTCCCTTGCTATCCCCTTGCGTACTGTCCATGAAGATCTCAGCTCTTCCACAATACAGGAAAGGATGACGAAAGAGGGCTGCAGAGCCTGGTGCTCTGTTACTTCCAGTACCACAAGGTTCAGGGAACTCAGGGGTAGTGGTTTGCTGAAAGCTCTTAACTAGCCAGAACATTTTGGCCAAAATTTATGAAACAATAAATCCTGTTCCCTCTATGTCAGTTTCCACAAAGAGTTCAAAGCTAGTGCCAGTATTATTCCTTACTAATGCTGTAACGTATTTGTGAATGCTACTTGTATGAGAAATTGCTCTTCTATTTGGGGGTGTGGGGGCGTGAGGGAAGCTGGTGTGTTTTGCTTACATGAAGGTAAATCAAAACTACAGTAAGAGGTTCTGAACAGCAAAAAGTAATGAAAGCATACTTCTAATAGAGAAAAGGTAAAATCATGTAAACTGTAATTAGATGCTTTCCATATAATTTCCAAATGTCACCCATGTTCAGAGAGGTGAACAGATGTAGGAAATAATATCCTAATATATTGTTTGTTAGATGCCAGTAAAGGAGTACTGGTGGGGGAAGCAGTTTTTCTGTGCATATTTATATGCTGCCAAGCTTTTGGATAAACCATAACTTTTAATGGCAAAAGCATCTGTCAATGATATACTTGCTTTTACAACTGAAGTAATAAAATAGCTGACTGCTCACCCTCAGAAATAACACAGACCTGAATACTACAAACAGGTAAGCACATACTTTCCTATCGCATATACTGAACAATTCATGTACATAACTATTTGCAGCCTGAGGGCATTAGAGTGTAAGTAAATATGCTGACTTCTCTATTTCTCATCACCTGCTAAGGATATGGTTTTTGGATTTCTGAAGAACCATAGTGGTTAAAAAGGTATTAAACTAGTTCTTCCTGAAAGGACACATCATGCTTTTCCTTCTGCATTTGAGCTTTGTTTTATAACTAATTTCACACTCAAGGTCTAACGTCACCCTAAATACATGTAGCTGTAACGTAACTACTGCAACCTTCAGGTGATTCTGTGATTCTGTAATATGCTTCTTTTCCTACTCAGTAGGCATAAATTCTTTAAGATCTTAACTGCTGCCATGACACCATTCTGGTACAGAGGGTATGCAAATAAATAAAGAATAAATAATAAATTTAGTATTAGCCTACAAGAAATGGAGAGGCGAGCCAGCTATAAAATGAAGACACATCAAACAAATGCCAAAACGATAGCAAAATATGATTTGCTTTCTTTTTAAACAACTAAGATGGCATGCATTAAGACTCTGAGCTTTATCACTTGAGGATTCGATTAGTTTGGATTTATTAAAAAATATAGCATATTTCGTACTTAAATAACAGAATTATTTGGTTATAGAAAAAGTCTTCTGAAAGCGTCCAGGTAAACCCCTTAAAATGTAAGACAGAGAAGCAATTTTTAAGGAGGCCCTTTAGGAAAATCTCGTATCCTTGTAAAAAAAAAAAAAAAGCAAGCGCAGCTGGCTGTGGCTGAGGACTGGGCACGTCCCTCTCCCTTGTGAGAGGACTGACACAGCTCCGTAATAAACTCCTGCAAAACTGCTGCCTTTCCCAGCGCTTACAAAGCAGTGGCTGCTCAGAGTGCAAGTACAGCTGTGGACAGAGAGCATCTTGCTTTCTCCTGACAGCCGGGGTGGCTGCCCCTGCGAGGCCTCTGCCAGCGGGCTCCCCAGGAGGACCCGACGGCCATGTTGAGGCAGGCCACGAGTCGGCCCATGGCACTGTCGCACTGGTCACCTGCTGACAGCAGCGACTCAGGGCTTAGCCTTGCCCCCAGCCCTCTTTTAGAACGCTAAATTTTCTGGCTTGGGCCATCATGATGACTTTTAACCCCGAGAGTGGCAGGGGCGGGCTGCAGGGCAGCCTCTGTGAGGAGAGGCTGGGGCTGCCCCGTGCGGGACACGGCCGGCTCCGGCCGGCTCCAGCCGGTTCCAAGGGACCCGCCCCGGGGAACGGCTGAGCCAATCAGAGCAGCCGGTGGCGCCGGCCTGCGGAGGAGGTGAGGGAGGCTGCCCCCTCGGAGAGTGCGTGTGTGGTGGGGCAGGGGCGGCAGGCGGTGCCCTCAGGAGCACAGCTCATTCAGCTGGAGAACAGCAAGAACCACAACAGTGTCACCGTGAGGGCACCTATCAAAAGTTTTAGATTTCCTGCTGGGACAAGTACAAGGGTATAGGTTGTATGGTTAATTAATATGCTGGTTCTGCTGGGCTATTAGAGAGCTTGTTAAGGTCATTAGATAAGCAGGATCAAGAGTGTAAAAGTACACTGGGAATCATAAAACACAGAAGAAAACGGGAACAGAGATGGAGCAGAAAGGTAACATCCCAGTCTGATTTCTCTTATTTCACTGATTTGTAAGAAGGAAAACCCTTTACATAAATCTTAGACATAGAAAAAATTATGCCAGGCTATGTCAACAGAATTCAAATGTAAAGCCAAGTATTCAGGGTTAGGAAATGACAGGAACGAGGCTGCTTGTATAAGTTTAATTCAGCTGCTTTGTGTGTGTGCATTGTGATAGAATCATAGAATAGTTTGGGTTGGGATTTAAAAGTCATCTAGTCCAAATCCCCCGCAAGGAGCAGGGACATCTTCAACCAGATGCGATTGCTCAGAGCCCCGTCCAACCTGACCTTGAATGTTTCCAGGGATGGGGCATCGACCACCTCTCTGGGCAACCTGTGCCACTGTTTCACCACCCTCATAGTGAAAAATTTCATCCTTATATCTAGTCTGAATCTTCCCTCTTTTACTTTAAAGCCATTACCTCTTGTCCTGTCGCTACAGGCCCTGCTACAAAGTTTGTCCCCATCTTTCCTGTAGGGCCCCTTTAAGTACTGAAAGGCCACAATAAGGTCTCCCTGGAGCCTTCTCTTCTCCAGGCTGAACAACCCCAACTCTCTCAGCCTGTCCTCATAGGAGAGGTGCTCTAGCCCTCTGATGATTTTTGTGGCCCTCCTCCGGACCCGCTCCAATAAGTCCGTGTCTGTCTCGTACTGGGGACTCCAGGGCTGGACGCAGTACTCCAGGTGGGGGTCTCAGGAGAGCTCCCTTGACCTGCTGGCCACACTTCTTTTGATGTAGCCCAGGATACAGTTGGCTTTCAGGGCTGTGAGCACACATTGCTGTTTCACATCCAGCTTTTCATCCACCAGTATCCCCAAGTCCTTCTCAGCAGGGCTGCTCTCAGCCCCTTCATCCCCCAGCCTGTATTGTTACTGGGGGTTGCCCCAACTTTGGAGCAGGACCCTGCGCTTTGCCTTGTTGAGCCTCATGAGGTTCACACAGGCCCACTTCTCAAGCTTGTCCACGTCCCTCTGGGTGTCATCCTGTCCCTCAGGTGTGTCAGCCGCACCACTCAGCTTGGTGTTGTGTGCAAACTTGCTGAGGGTACACTTGATCTCACTGTCTGTCGTTGATGAAAATATTCAACAGTACCAGTCCCAGTATGGGCCCCTGAGGGACACCACCTGACACTGATCTCCGTCTGGACATTGAGCCGTTGACCAATACTCTCTGGATGTGACCATCCAATCAATTCCTCTTCGACCAAACAGTCCACCCATCAAATCCCTATCTCTCCAATTTAGAGAGAAAGATGTTGTGAGGGACTGTGTCAAAGGTCTTACAGAAGTCCAGAGAGACAACATCTATAGCTTTTCCCTTGTCCACTGATGTAGTCACTCCATCATAGAAGGCCACTAGGTTGGTCAGGCAGGACTTGCCCTTGGTGAAGCCATGTGTCCTGGTTTGAGCAACACAGGACTGATTTATCTTCTAATGCTTGGGAAAACTGCACTTTTAGAAGACTCTAGTGTTTGAATTTGTGAAAATATTTACTTTGTAGCTAGCTGTGATATATGGGTTTCAAGGTCTCAGTGTTTTTGAGCTTGCCAGCTGCAGGGATGACGAGGACCAAGACTTGGGCACTTGACCCAAGCTGGCCAACAGGATTATTTCATACTATGAACGACACATTCAATATAAATTAGAAAGTTTGCTGCAAAATGCTCTCTCTCCCTTAATGGCTGTGATCCAGAGAACTTCTTGCCCCGGTGCTGGACCCCTGAGGCCTTCCCTTCCTCCTTAAGCCGTAGCAGTCGCAGTGTCCAACATTTACTGTCCACTGCTGGGAGCGCACAGCTTCCTACTGATATAATTGGCTCAGTATAATCCTTGTATATTTTATATTGCTGTTGGGATCAATACTGGTTCGTTAGTATTCTTAATGCTAATTATTTAGTCTTATCCTATCAAATCTATTTATATTTCAGCCCTTGTGTTTCCTTGTTTTTCCCCGATTCCCCTTCCCGGGTGGGGACCGTCATCGAGAGATAGAATAATTGTCTAAACGACAATAAATTGTGGTGGGTTTCTCAAACCATAATGCCATGCTAGCTGTCTTGAATCACCTCCCTGTCCTCCGTGTGCCTTACCATAACTTCTAAGAGGATCTGTTCCATGATCTTCCCAGGCACAGAGGGGAGGCTGAGAGGTTGGTGGTTCCCAGGGTCCTCCTTTCTACCCTTTTTAAAAATGGGTGCAATGTTTCCCTTTTTCCAGTCGCTGGGGACTTCACCTGACTGCCGTGACTTTTCAAATATTGCAGAGAGAGGTTTGGCAACTACATCAGCCAATTCCCTCAGGACTCTGGGATGCATCTCGTCAGGTCCCATGGACTTAGGTATGTTCAGGTTCCTCAAGTGGTCTTGAACCTGATTTTCTTTTACAGTGGGAGGAACTTTTGTACCCTAGACCCTGCCTTGTGGACCGTCCGCTCAAGAGGTGTGTGCAGAGAGATCACCATGGAAGACTGAGGCAAAAAAGCTATTGAATACCTCAGCCTTCTCCTCATCTGCTGTTACCAGTTTGCCAGTCTTGCTCCTCAGGGCAGGGTGGGATGCACTTTCTTTGACCTTCCTTTTCTGGCTGACATAGCTGTAGAAGCCATTCTTATTACTCTTTGTGTCCCTTGATAAGTTCAGCTCCAGCTGTGCCTTCACCTTCCTGACCGCCTCCCTACAAAACCAAGCAGCATCGCTGTACTCTTCCCAGGATACCTGTCCCTGCTTCCACTGCCTGTGCATCTCTTTCTTGCCCTTTAGTTCGACCAGCAGGTCTCGACTCAGCCATGCAGGTTTCTTGCCCTCCTTTCCTGGTTTCTTGCACCTGGGGACTGAGAGCTCTTGCAGTCCATGGAAAGTGTCCTTAAAGATCTGCCAGCTCTGTTCTGCTTACTTCATATATCCTTCATTATTCATATATCCATACATTATGTTCACTTCATGTATCCTTCAGTCTGCTGAAATAGAAATCCTATGGGCTAATATTCCCAAAATCTCGAGTCTTCCAGAAGACGGTGAGCACTCCGGCCAACTTTAAAGTCGTCTCTCAGCTAGAATTACACAGGTATTGTAGCAAGGAGGAGTTAGGTTCCCCTGAACAGAATTCAGCTACTAGAACTATAAAACCATCCTCTCTTTCATTTCATTTCTTTTCCTCTTCCACTTAAAACCTACTTCTGTGACTCTTCTTAGAGCCTTTCAAGTACAAGCCTTTTGTTCTGGGCAGGCAGAGACTAAGTTTCCACCAGGAAACGTGTACATTCCACGCAATGCCATACACAAGGCTTCTTAGAGGGAGGTTTTCCTTCACTGCAGATCGTCTTCCAAGTGGATTGAGCCGTCTTATTTATTGAATGAGGTAGGAATTCTGTGCAAAAAATAGCTACAGTCATGTAGTTCCTTTATCATAATGTACATATACACAAGGAAATTACAAAGGTTGCCTGTACATCCTCATTTGTGGAATTTCTAACCTTTGAGAGCCTAATGATACAACCTTTCAGTGCGATCCCGGAATGTCCTTCAAAAATCTGAACCATGAAAGACAAATCCCACCCTGTGGCCTCATATGGTCCACATGGGCCACGGGGAGGATGGAGTCATGTTGTTACTTGACTATTCAGAATAACTAGTACGATTTACAGCTTACCACTATTACACAGGCAGCACTGGACCGGGGAGAAATACTGATGGCACTTGTGGGTTTTACCGCTGTGTTCTGACAGCAGAGGAATGACATGCTGGGTCCTTTACCTGCATCTGCAGGAAACACCTGCCCTGCTGAGCAAACTCCAGTTTCACCCATCAGATTTGAACAGTTCTGTCCCCCCATCACACCCCATTTCACCGTCTCCTCTTTTGACTCCTCAGGTCTGTATTATCTTTGACTTGCCAGTTCGAGCTTCTAAACATCAGACTTCTCTATTCACTGCCCTACCAGTCTGAAGCCTCCCTTCTACCCTCCAGGTTAGCTTTTCCCTATCCTAGTTTTTCATCCAGTCAGTTTCCCTGCCTGTCAACATTTTTCAAGCTTCTCTCACTGAATTTTAGCCCTGGGTCTTTAGCTGATCTCTGTTTCATTCTTGATTCACTGGTTCCCACTCCTTTACCTGCCATTTCTCTGGTCCTTAGTCATGGTTTCCACTTGGACTTCTGACTGTTTTCCCATAATGTGAAAAGCTGGTCTGACTTTTTATCAAGCCAATTCCATTCTCAAAGTCATCATCTCTCTTAAGCCTGAGCTGCAGAATGACACTTTAGAGATTTGTAGGTAAATTCCCAAGTGTGTGTGAAAAGTAATTTTTTTTTCAAAGTTCCACCTGCTAGAGGAATGGAAGAGGACTAAAAGTGAAAAAAAAAAAAGGTTATTCAGAATATTTATGGCCAAATTTCACTTTTCTGCTTCACAGCATGAACATGTGCTTCTTGAAGCTTGGTTAAAATTTTCTCACATGGAGAAAAAATGTTATATATGCTAGGACTTAATTCTCAGCAGCAGCTGAAGCCCAAGTGCTTGGAAACTCTGTGGAAATACTTGGAAATTCTGGATATTCTTCATGGAAAGATTTATAGAAATACAGCATAATTTTCTCCAAATACGATTTTTTCAAAGTCTCAGGAAAACTCACGTTGAAGAAGGAAAACTCAGGCAGAAAATTAAGCAGTGTATTCAGATATTCACAGATGCTAGTATTAGAGCATCTACAAAAACTTCTAAAAAATAAGTAGGAAAGAAGAACTGCTAAAAACAGAAGCTAATTATTCTAAGGCAATCTCATAACTTCACTAGTGAATGAGTACTTCATACACTAAAAGCTTTCAGACACTGAGAAATAAAAATATTAACCTATTACTTCAAAGATAGGAAGAATGGATACAGAAATCATGGGTGATGTTTGAAATTTATTAGTTCTACTAGAAATCAACTTGGTCTGGTTTGGCAGGAGTGATCAAAAAGAAAAACAATGTATGATTGCTATGACTTACTCTTTCTGAAAACACAGACCATATTGTCTATAATGTAAATATGACTGAAAAAAACTTTTTTATCAGCATGTGGTTTCTCAGAGGTGATCCACAGAGGACACACTAGAAAAGAAGACTCATTGTATGCAAGTACAGCTTTGCCAAGAAAGGAATGCTGTTGGAGAGGTTTCAGATCCACAATGCCATTATTGCTACATTTCAAACCTCATAAGTAAAAAATACACTGATTTTTTACAATATTTTCAGCATTTTCAGCTGAAACTGTAAAAATATCTGTGAGGATTTTGGGAAGCAAAGCCGAGTGATGTATCTAGATAAACTCAGTAATTGGACAGAAATGACAAGCTGACATAATCAGTCTACTGGCATAAACTGTGCTTTCTGTATGGTCAGAAAAAACACTGGAGGAAATAACAGCCACTGATAAACCTGACTAAGAAATGAAAGCATTACTCAGGGCTCAGTATCTTTAAAAAATTCCTGTAGGGGTGTAGTGCCACAGAGCTGTGTAGGAGATGTGCAATCTATTTCTGGTGGTAAGACAATGAATGTTGGAAGTGGGTGTGGAAAACGAGCATTCACTGGCAACAGGACAGAGTTAGAAATATTGGACCATAAGGCATCTCAGGGAATTATGTCATACAGTTGCTTTCAAAGACAAATCTAGTCTTAGTTTGAGAGTACCACATTTACCTGAATATAAGGCAACACTTAGGTTTCTTCATCTGTTCCAGGAGAAAAAATGGTGAATGTGAATTCCTCCAGAATCCCTCCAGGCCCACCTGGTATGACAGTAAAGATTTTTCTAGACTGATGAAAATGCAGACAGAAATCTTGGGCTCAGGGAAGAGGATGCCATTTACTCTCTTCCTCTCTTTTCTCTACTTCATTTATAACTTAAACGCAGGTCTTCCAAGGAAAATGATGGAGAAGTGATCCCACTCACTGAAAGAAGCATGTGTGTGGGGAGGGAGATTTGCGATTACACAGGAGAAAGGAGGGCAAGGAAAAGGCATAAAGGAGTAGGAGGAAGGAAGAGACACAAAATAGGAGCAATGCATGAGAAGCGAGGGAAGTGTGAGGTGCTGACTCTCTCATCTTCAAAGGGAATAAACATCCTAAGTTTCCTTAGGGATTTCGGAATTTACACTCATCTCGTATTAAAACAAACAGCAGCTGATGTAAGGGAGCAGCAGTAGTAACCCAACCCAGAGTCCTGGAGGAACTAATGTCTGCAGGCTGCGAGCCGCTGGAGGAAGGATGTCTCTATCCTTCCAGCTACCTTCACCTCGTCCCACATGGAGGCAGTGATGGCTGCCATCTGTGATTACTTTTCAGTCATTGTTTCTTTTGCACCCAGTCCTTATTTTGGGAGACTGCTCTTGCATCTACCAGCTCCTTGAAGATCAACAACCTCTGGAGTGCCAGGAAAAAATATTTATAGCGAGTGTATACTCAATTATGCTTTTGCCCTTTAATAGCTCTTTTTGCTCCTTTGCTTGTGTTCACCTCACCCAAAGTATTTGGAGACAATAATAGTATGTCATATTGGATTTTAGTTTGATAAACCAAACAAGCTACTTTTTATTTTTCTACTCTCAAATAATGGCTCTGAGGTTGCCTAAACATCCTTAGAGTTTCTCTCTGTTTTTGCTGTGCTAGAATTCCTTTTTTTTTGAGTGTGCTGACCAGAGCTGAACAAGGAATTGCGGTTCAATTTTTTTTCAGTGCTTTATCCAGTGAAATGGGATTTCCCTGTCTCTTAGAAGCACGTTTGTCTTTTCTGTAGGAATGGTACTCCTAACCAATGTGCGATCAGCTGGTACAGATCTGGTTTTGCATGGAAAAAACACAGGCATCATGGAAGGCTAGGCAAAATCCAGACCCTTGTGGTGCTTCTTGCTTTTCCAGCTCTGTTCTGCTGGTCTTCCAGGACTTTGGCCAAACCAGTGGCCATGTTGATACTCAGCAGGCTTGAGATTCAGACAGCACGGCCATCTGGTTTTTTTCCATCTACAGATATCCCACTGGGAGGTTCAACCCAACACTCCTTTCAGAGGTATCGATACCGCTGCCAAGTTTACAGGTGTTGCCCTAGCTGGTTGGCCGTTCAGGGCAAGGGTGTCAGAACAGGGTTTGGCAGCTCGATCGTTGGCTATGAATGTACATGCCAGGAATATGCTACTGCAGAGCAGCAAACCACAGCCTTTCTCCTGCACCACCCTGTGCTTTGCCCTGCCTGAAGCCATCCATCTTGTTTTATTGTGGCATTGCTTGATGTCTTTGCAGAGTAACAGCTACTGACCTGCTGATAGTTTCCATCAGGCAGCACGCTCTGCAGCTCAAGACTGCCTCCATCAGAGTGCTCTAGATGAAGTGTTCTAAAATAGCAGGGGAAAAAACCCAAAACAAGCAACTCAGAGCTGAGCCTCTTGTCATCAGTCTTAAATTTCTCCATGTTATATTACTTCGATCTTCAAGATGACGTGTTTGTTTATTGTTTCTCCTGTTAGTGTCTATGATTTAATCACCTAGTTTGCGTTCTTTTTATCTGTATCAGCCTTAGCTGGTGGATGTCACCATGTTTTTGTATCATATCTTAATTTGGGGAATGGCAAGACAGAGAAGTGATTTCAGTAAACTTGCCAAGCATAAACAAAGGCTTTTTCCACAAGACAAATAATGTTAACCAAATCAACGTGGAGACTGATCAAAATTGTAAAATGGTATAATTGAGACAAAGCTTAAGGCTTAGAGAAAGCTTAGTCAGACCTGGAGGAACAGTAACAATGAATATGGAAGGGAAGTAATCAGCTATCTGGAGCTTCTACACTTAACTGTAATAATCAATTAACACTGTTTAAATGAACAATTAAGAGGAAATAAAGATGAACCATGAGATTTACTTGGAGTGACGCTTTCATTGTCTCTACAGCTCTGTTCCTCCACCCGGGATCCTATCTGTCCCAGTACTCATTTTTTGTTATAGAAGAGCGTGAAATATATAGGGCATTTCACAAGTCAGTAAAGACACTCTTGGTATCCCAGACTTGCCCTCGAATCTGTTCACACCTCTCATTCTCAAGTGAACACACAATTCTTTCTCCCAGGGCTCAGTGTGTGTTTGGTCTCTTCTATATTTTTTATCTTCAGTCTCAGGGATTTCTGTTTTTGCACCCATATGGTGGGAAAACATACTTCATGCAAGCCAAATATGTGAACAAGTTGAAAGGCAGAAACAGATGGAGCCATGTCTGTGATACCTAAACAAAATACTTTGGACATAATGAAATACTAAAGCATTTGCATTAGTGTGTGAGCTTGAGCTGAAAGAACAAAAATGATGCAACAGGGGGTTACTCATATGTGGATTTAGAGCTTTAGTTTCTTTGCTCTTGACCTGCCATTACTGCATGGAAAATGTCATGTGGGACTTTTAGAAGCTAATGAATCTAGGCTCCTAGCTGCTTGATATCAAGGAATATATTTATAAGCTGTGTGTTGTTTATGCTTGCCTAGTCTGAATTATTTTCGATCATAGTCTCTTTCATTCTTACCACTCTTATCATAGGGAAGAGAGAACTGTTGTGTATCTTCATCTTTCCCCCATCAAAACTAGGGACTGCTTCAAACAGTTTTACAGTTAGAAGCCTGTACATCTAATTTGATTTTCAGTGGCAAATACATGGAGCTTCGTGTGTTTCAGAGTTAGCATGTGAAACCCAACCAAGAAAGGTCAATGGCAGTCCAGAAAAGTAATGCAGGCTCATCATAACTATGCATTGCCCACAACAAACCTTAGACTGTTGCCACTCAGTCTGAAGTTTTTGTAGCTCAGTGCCTTCACTTTAGGTTATGAGGTATTGTGTGAGAAATGGGAAACTGAGGAAGCTGTTGTTTTCTCCCTTGTGAGGCAGTCTACCTTGCTGCTACTGCTAGGAATGATTCATGCCAGATTTCTTATGCTTGTTTTTGTCTGGAGAAGGTTTCCCATGATATTTAATTTGTCATCTTCACTCTTCCCATAGCTGATTACTTTTATAGGTCAAAATGTTGAAACAAGGGTCTGTAAAACACATGCATGTATGAATTAAAATAACTTTTGAAAATGTCTGTTCTTACTCTGGGGAGAGCAGATTGTTAGGTAAACCCTTTTGCTGCCTTTCATTCCAGACCTTCATGGGATACACTTTGTCTCATATCTTATGAGAGGACAACCTTTTGTTAAAGCAACAGCTGTGAACATACCATTGTTAGGTTTGTCGTGTTTTACAGTGCCATAACATCCATCAGTAATCTTGGGTCTTCTTCCATTTTTATGTGGGGATTGACATCTAGTATCATGTCGGTATTGCCCTCTTGCACTCATTAAGATTTTATTATGCCTCTCTGGTGGCTACAACATCCCTTAAGCAGGAAAATACCGTGAAAATATTGAAAGTGGTCCTGGAAGGAGCAAGGAGCTGGGACGCATGGTGCACCTGGGGTATCCCAATCCCATTGGCATTGTCTAGGAGCAGTTATACCCAGCGTTTATAAATTCAGGAAAACTTGTAGAGTTAATGGAAGTATTTGCAGAACCTAAGATGAGGTAGGTGCCCTGCAAGGTGGCAGGTGGTGCTGGAGCTTGGGCTGCTCTGTGGAATTAGAAGCAGCAACACATGCTATCTGTTTGCACGGCACCATTGAAGGACTCGGCCAAAAATAGCAGGATCTGGCATGTTCACGGTGCCGGCTGGTTCTTTGCAGTACTACTAGCACGGACGTGCTAGAATCTACATTTTTGGGAGGCGATTTTAGAATGGCTGCTGTGTTTCCTTCACGTTTAGCCGGTAACGCCGTCGGGTTTGAAGTGTTGGCAAAGCAGGGGGATGCAGGCGTGTGATTCGGGCAGGGGACCAGCTGCCTGTGGAGCGGGGCGCCCTGCCGCCCCCAGCCCCAGGGCGGAGGGCTAGAAAGGAGCCGCAGCCGCGCTGCGGGGCGCGCCCCGCGCCGCCCCCACCCGCGGCTCTGGGCAGCGCACTCCGGCTCTCCGCGCCGAGCCGCAGGGCGCACCGCACCGGGCGGGCGCGGCG